>MU228352.1:2242985-2254981 GCA_018584345.1 Thuja plicata | reverse complement strand
TTATTTAATGTATTTTCATGGTAAATATTAATGTTAATTATTGCACCTGTAATAGGGTTAAAACATTGATATATGAAATATATGGCTATTTAATAATTAAATATTAATTAAATGCCTATATTTAATTATTTGATTTAATTATTAAGTCTTGATTAAAATAATTGAGATTTAATAAATATTAAATTCAATTAATTGTAATTAATTGTGCATAGTTGAATTATTGAATATCATCTTAAGTTGCATGGTTAATTAGTTTATTTAATTGAAATATTATCTCATGCATTTTCAATTTAACACTTTGCTTTTATATTATAAAGTTGAGTTCTTGTTGCATGATTTAAGTGGAATTGAAAATAAAAGAATTATCTTAATTAATAATTAGATAATTTATTTTCCCTTTAGGGTTTTCACTTTTTGAAAACCTAATTTCTTGGATTATCTATATCTTTGTATTGGAGGCCTTTTTGAAGGTTATTCAATCAGGGAGAAGGAGAAATCAGGTGATTGGGATTTTGAGGAGGTTTGCTTGGATTTGAAATTCATCTTGCTTGGATTTGTGGGTTTGATCATCTCTTCTGTTACTAAGGTAGGATCTTGAGCTTTTCAATTCTAGTTTTCAGATCACTGTCTTCTATGCATTTGAAAACTAGGATCCTTTGCTTGATCTTCTTTGTTGGTGTATTTGGTGATTCTATTGATTAAAATGATGAAAAATGTGTTCTTGGTTTCAATTTGTGTTTTCCTCCATGTTTTCTTATCATATTTGTGATTGTGAGCATAAGGGTTTCATTTTTGGGTGTTAAATGCCAATTGGGCATAAGGGTTTTCGTATGGAAGGATTTTGTTTGGATTTGTCCTTAGGGTTTCAATTTGAGTGGAAATGTCTTCTTTGTATGAAAATTGGTTATTGTTGAAGAAATTAGCTTGAGACCCTCAGATCTGTGTTTGTCTCACCCTGAAGTGTAGAAGACTTTCCTTCATCAGGTGCTTGCCAAAATTGAGTCTAGATCTGAAAGGAAACAAGACGAAAATGGGTTAATTTGCATGCTTAGAAACTATAAAGTTCTTCTTGAAAACATTAATATTAATTTAGTTTTTCTCCTTGTATTGTCATCTTGCATGTTGAAAAAGGAAAGAAAAATCTCTCGTTAATTCAAAAATTTGGTTGAAAGAAAGACCTATATTAGTGAAAATATAGCTTATAATTGTCATGGAAAAGAAGGTAATTCCCTTTTAAAATTATTGTAAAATAAAAATTAATTAAGCTTATTATTACTGCTGGAAAATTTAAAAAAAAAAAAACTTGCTGTTAATATACAGAGACTGGTGTAATTTATGTAAAAAAAAATATATATATATATATATATAAAATATATATAAAAACAAAGAGTTTATATTAAAAATTAAACTTAAATAAAAATTAATTTAGAGTGGTGGCGGGGGCCACCACATCCCCCCCACCACTATGGTTTCCCTCTCGCGGGTATCCACTACTGTGGCAGTGGGCCCGCAAGGCCTGCGGTCACCACTGCCGAGGCAGTGGCCCGCAGTGCCTCTGCGGTGACCCACTGCACAAGGCAGTAAGGCTGCAAGGCTTGTGCAGCCCGTCCCTTTACGGGACAGTGGGTGGGGCTGAGACCCCCCCACTTGTAGTTTTTTTAATTCGGTTTTTTTTTAAATAAATTTTCTTTTAATTTATTTTAAATTTTTTTTTTTTTTAGAAATTTAATTTAATTTTATAATTTATTTTTAAATTTATCTTAGTTTAGTTAAGTTTAGTTTATAATTAATTTTAATTTTAATTAACTTTAGTTTATGGTATATCTTAATTTAATTTAATTTAATATCTTTAATTAAAGTTTTAAAAACTTAGTTTTGTTTTATTAATTAGACTTTGTTTTAATTAATAAATATAAGGGTGTAACAGTGTTATCATTATAATATTGGATATGTGAGGATTTTATTTTATCTTTAAACGGGTGTTTTTATCACATGGTGTAATTATAGTTTTGATTTACTAATTATCAAATTAGGTTAATTTATATTTGATTGGGATTATAAAGTAACCTATACGAGAGCTTTATTTTCATCTTCTTAAAGATTCAATTATAATATATTAGTAATTTTATAGGATAAGCAAATTTGCATGACTAGGATTATAAATGTGTTTATCAAGGTGTTTTATTATCTCTTCTCAAATTGTGTGTACTATGTCATGATGGATTAGTCTATATGTTATTGGAATGATGTGCATTTCCTTTATGTTGGGAACTTGATCATTTTGGGCATCTGTTAGGGTTTTGGGATTTGATTCGTTAGGGTGTCTTGCATGGATTTCCATTGCATGTTTCTTATTGTGTTATGTTGGTTCGATTGTTTTTTCTTAACCTAGTATTCTGTACTTAAGATATATGATCCTAGAGAATGACTCATATGGTTAGTGAGAACAATAGTTCCTATATGGGTAGGAACCAGTATATGAGTCATGAGATTATATTTGATCTTGAGCTTAGGGGATGGTTAGTTAGGTGCATCTTAGGGAAGTGGCTTACAATAGGATTCTGGGGCCCAAAGAGGCTAGTCTAGGGTGACCTATTGTAAGTTGAATAATAAGTGATAACTTAATAATAAAACTTGGGGTTAACATTAAATACAAGATTAGTTAGCATGTTGAGCGTCTGGGGTCCAGAGTGACCAGTCCAAGGTAAACTCAACTAGATGATGCTTGAGGGTCCGGTGTCCATAGAGACCAGTCCCGGGTACCTCAAGTATATGACCATGTGATGACACTCCCATAGCATGTAGCCTAAGTCTCCTCCATTGGTCCTGTGGTACCTTTTATGGTTGTGTCTTTGAAATTTGGCTTTTGGGTTTCAGTATTTGATTTACATTGGTGTTTCAGATATATTGTGTATATTCCTTTATTTTTGGATGGTGTACCTGTGCTTTGATCTTGGGGTTTCCAGCTGTCTTGATCTTTCCATCCTCATGCTTTTTACTTTAGTCTTTCTTATTGTGATCAGAAAGCTTCTAGGATCTCCTATGTGTTTCTTTACGATGGCTTGTATACCTTTGATTGTCTTCATGTTGTATACCCATGTGATTGGGCCTATTATTAGCTCCTCAGCACGGTGGGAGTGGACCTTTGGTTCCATGTGGTTGGGTGGTAGTGATTCTTATTACCATTGAGATCCGATGGTTCTTCTTCTTTCTTGGATGATCCTTGTTGCAGTTATATCTTCTGATTCTTTTGGAGACTTGTACAGCTTCATGAGTTGTATATTTGTAACCATATGTGTTTATTGGTTGACATCCTTTGGAGGATGTATCATGTTGTATTCATCATATTTTTTAGGAGGTTTTGATCTTATCATATCAATTGTAATCTTGTAATAGTGTATCAGATGTGATACCTGTATTAGTTGTTGTATCATACTTGTATTAGAGTGATTAATACATACCCAACGACATGTGCAGAGGATGTGAGTTATGAGATATATATTATTGGATTCATTTGATGTATCCTTTGTGTTAGTTCTTTATAGTTGTTATTCGTAGATTATCTTTGTTAAGTGATTCTACGTCAAGGAACCCTCAAGGATTGTTATCTATGTATGAGTTGTTCTTATGTGTATGTCGTGTATCTCATTGCATTGCTTCTGCATTGTTATCATTATTGTTTGTAAACATTTAAAAAAAATAAATTATTATCCTATTAACTCAGTGTCAATTTTAGGTTAGTTCTCCTGGGTTTCCTGGCGGGGCATTACAGATGTACTATATGTTGATGGATTACATCATAACTTTCTAAGTGTTGGATAGCTAATTGACAAAGGTTATCATTTGAAGTTCAAAGACAACAAATGCATCATTAAAAACAAGGATGGAGACATGATTGCATCAGGATCCAAAACAAAAGGTTTTTTTTTTAGCTCAATTCTGATGTAAGTTATTTTATTGCAAAAGTAGATGACAGGTGGTTATGGCACAAGAGACTATGTCATATATATTTTTATAACATAGTAAAGATAAGTAATTTCAAGGCAGTCAAAGACCTTCCTAGTATTACAAGACTAGTTGACACAATATGCAGGGAATGTGTTATGGGAAAGCATGTAAGGAGTTCCTTTAGAAGCAAGCAAAACTCAGTTGAAAACAAATTGGACTTAGTGCATACAGATTTGTGTGGTCCTACCCAAACAAGATCATACTACGGAGAAAGGTATTTCATTTTGTTTGTTGATGATTTTTCTAGGATGATGTGGGATTCATTCTTAAAGGATAAATTTGAAGCCTTTGAGAAGTTCAAAATATTCAAAGCTAAGGTTGAGAATGAATCTAGATTAAAACTGAAATGTCTGAGATCAGATAGAGGAGGAGAGTTCACTTCTGATCAGTTTTATGATTACTATTAAGAACATGGAATAAAAATATAGTTAAGTGCTCCTAGAACCCCTCAACAGAATGGGATTGCAAAAAGAAGGAACAAGATTATACTTGATACAGCACGTACTATGATGATTGAAGGGAAAGTTGCACACACATATTGGAGAGATGCAGTGAATACAACAATCTATACTATAACAAAACTCAATTAAGGCCAGGCACAAATAAGACACCCTATGAACTTAGGTTTGGTAATGTACCTACAGTGAAGTATTTTAGAATCTTTGGCAGCAAGTGCTACATCAAGAGAGATGATGGTGTTGGTAAGTTTGATGTTAGGAGTGATGAAGGATTTTTTCTTGGTTACTCTACAAAAAACAAAGCATATAGATGTTTCAATTTGAGATTGAAAAAGATAATTGAAAGTACTCATGTAAAGATTGATGAGAAGTTTACGGTTCAAGAGAGATACTATGAATATGCACCTATGATTGAAGATGAACCCAGGCCTAGTATCAAAGATACTATTATTGAAGGAATGTTTGATTGCATTGATGTTTCATGCAATGACCCTGAATCAAGCAGAGAAGAATCACAGATTATAGAAGAAGTCACACCTAAGATTCCAAAATTCACATCTAGATACCACTCTAAAGATGATATCATTAGAGATCAGAGCAGTAGTGTTTTGACCAGATCAAAAGAAAAAAGTCTAGCAATGGATGAAGAGGTATGTTTACTTTCACAGATTGAACCTTTAAGTGTTGAAGATGCTTGTAATGATTCTAATTGGAAGAATTCAATGAACGAAGAATTAGATCAGATAATTAAGAATGATACATGGGAATTGGTCCCTATACCTAGTGACAAAAATGTGATTGGAACAAAGTGGGTATTCAGAAACAAGATGAATGAAGATGGTACAGTAGTAAGAAACAAAGCAATATTGGTATGTAAAGGGTATGCGCAGAGAGAAGGAATAGAATAAACTGATACATTTGCCCCTGTGAGCAGACTAGAAGCCATTAAATTGTTCTTGGCCTATGCAATATTCAAAGACTTTAAAGTTTATCAAATGGATGTAAAGTCAGCTTTTCTGAATGGAGACTTGAAGGAAGAAGTCTACATAGAACAACCTAAAGGATTTAATCTTTCAGATGAACTAGACATGGTATGCAGATTGAAGAAAGCACTCTATGGTCTTAAACATGCCCCAAGAGCTTGGTATGAGAGACTTGATGGTTATCTTACCAAGATTGGACTCAAGAAAGGAGTAGCAGATTGTAACCTATTCACAAGAGAGACACCTGATGGATTACTACTAGTTGCCATATTTTTTGATGACATTATTTTTGGAGGTAATGAAAATCTTAGTACAACATTTGCAAAATAAATGTAGAATGAATTTGAAATGACCATGATTGGTCCTATAAAATACTTTTTGGGACTGAATGTAAAGCAGACAGATAAAGGTATATTCATTAATCAGTCAAAATATGTGAAGGAAATATTGAAGACCTTCCAGATGGAAGACTGTAAGCAGTATGCACTCCCATGATAACAGGAAGAAAGATTTCAAAAGATGATGATTCCACAACAGTTGATAAGACATTGTGCAAATCTATGATTGGTAAACTCATTTATCTAACTCAATGTAGACCTGACATATCTAATGCAGTTGGCATTGTTGGAAGATTTGCAGTTGAACCCAAGAAGAATCACCTAATGACAATCAAGAGGATATCTAGATATCTAAAGGGAACTATAGACTATGGTTTATGGTATCCTAAATTAGAGAATGTACAACTTCATGTGTATACAGATGCAAATTGGGTAGGTTGTATTGATGATAGCAAGAGAACTTTAGGAGGAGCCATATTTCTTGGAGATAGGTTGGTTTCTTGGATAAGTAAGAAGCAAAACTATATTTCTCAGTCAACAGTAGAAGCTTAATATTTTGCAGCAACACTGAATTGTTCAACCATGGTTTGGATCAAGCAGATGGTTAAAGACTTTGGTATTCAGGTTGATTATCCTATTGTTATTCACTATGATAACACTAGCACTATTAACATGTCTAAGAACCCTGTGATGCACGCAAAGAAAAAACACATAGAGATCAAGTACCACTTCCTAAGAGAAAAAGTTGTAGACAAAGAAGTAAAATTGGACTATGTGAGCACCAAAGAATAGTTGGAAGATATTTTCACAAAGCCCTTATCAAAGGATACTTTTGAGTATCTCAGGGAGAAGTTGGGAGTAATTCCCTCTCCTGAATTTGTTTAGAAGAAGCAGCAAGAACATCATTCATTAAGTGACTGATAAATAGTTCTACTCTACTTCTGGAGTAGTACCTGTGCCTAATGGTTTATGGCACCCTTTTCCATTGATGTCAAAGGGGGAGTATATAGTAAGGGGGAGCATATACTCTGGGGGAGTATAAAAATAGTCAAAAGAACTGAAGCAGTGTAGAGTAATCTTCGATGAGGATATTGAGAAGATTGTAAAAGAAAGAGGACACCATGAATAGAGGATGATTTTAATATCATATGTTTCCATCAATGTCAAAGGGGGAGATTGTTGGAGATTTGATTCTGTGCAGTTGATTGATTGTATGTTTGTCATTGATGACAACATATAATACACAGTAGAGATTCTGTATGTACTTATCATAATGATGACATGAAGACTTGCATGGTTAGATACATGTTTTTGACATGTTTATTATGTTATGTTCATACACGCAGATCCAGATATGATGTTTCAGTCAAGTTGTGTAATTCTGTTATTGGCAGTTACAGTTCTGGAAGAGTATCTGATCAGAGCCGACGTATGTAACATGTTTCTTGATTTGTGCCTATCTTCAGGATATGCATGTGTATATTCATTATTAGTTATGAGTTGATGATAGTTATCTAAAGGTGCCAAACATGTTTCAAGAAGATTGCAAAGTTAGAGATAATTTGGTGAGGCCGACTTAGTGAAGCGTCGCATCTATTCAATTTATACTGACATGGTTGTAATTATGCTTGTGTGCTTAGTAGAGCTGACAAGGACATTATGAAGAGTTGTCTTACAGGTCCCTTGATCTTATACCTTGAGGAAGATACTTATAGCAAGTCATTTGTGATACGCTAAGTGTGAATGATATAAAAAGAGACAAAAGATGTACAAAGCAGAATATCATATGTGGGTCATTCATCAAGAGTCTATGTGAAGAAGAAGTGAAATATTGTAATACACTGGAACTGATCAAGACATCAGGTCTACTCTACATTTCATCATTAGATATAGTGCATATCTATTATACAGAAGGTTGTAGCCTTCACCATTAAGCAGTGAGCTTTTGGACAGTGAGTCCACAACCCCTAACAGGGTTATTTGTAAAAGACTCCTAACAGGATCTGACCCTTAACCAAGTCACTATACTTATTGCATTGTAAAGTAAAAATCCTAACAGGGTTGAAATATCTTCTAACATGGATTACTATAAACAAGTATAGTTCATTGTGGGTGCTAATTCCCACCGGGGTTTTTACCATTTGGTTTCCCCATAATCAAATTGTGTGTTGTGTACTGTGTTATCTAATTAAGCATTTACTTTATTGTATTCTAGAGTTAGAGAAGTAAAAAGAAGTAAAGTTACTGATAACTGATTCACCCCCCTCTCAGTTATCCTTTGGGACTATTCTAACAATGTATGGTGATTAGTCTAGTCCTTGTACAATTAATGCTCATATTTATCACATTTCAAATTTTTTTCTTTTTTGAAAAAATTCCCAACTTTTCGCATTTGACTGTGATTTTTTCACAATTGTGATTTAGATGTCACAATTGTTGATTATGTTTCACAATCGATATAAGTGTCACAATTTTCAAGTTTATTACCCTAATTGTGTTAAATGTGCCACATTTTCTGGTTGCATGCCACAATCGGTATAAAGGTGTCACAAATATCTTAGGATTGCTGCAATCGCTCTATTTTTTATTTCTAACATGCACTTGTACTTCTCTGATAATTCTTATTTTGTACTGATACTGATGATTGGCTTTTCTATTGTTTTTCAGTACATTGGGACTATTCTACGTTGCCAGGAGTCTAGACCTATCAGGTTAGTATACCGCTTCCAGCTCTCTAAGGATGAGAGATGTTTTGATACATTGGTTTATACTAGATTTTTTATATGCCTGAGATCACGATCAATAGGGGTATCATCTCTTCTCTTCTAGAGAGATGGCATTCTGATACCTATACATTTTGGTTGCCAATTGGGGAGTGCACCATTACTTTGGAGGATTTATATAGCATCCTTTAGATTCCCATCCAAGGCACTCTTGTAGAGTATGTCTGATGCCCTTGTATTACTTCCTTGTCTGAGCTAATTGGTCTACCCCAAGATCAGCTTGGCATGTATGATCCATATGATATACCATGGTCTAGGTTTGGCATGGGTTTAGACAGGTTGACTACCTTGTTAGGTAGTTTGATTTGTGGGATCTTGTGTCCTGACCATCGCCAACATTGTTTCTATATTGGCTTTGGTGTTGTTTTACAGGGTATGGTTAGAGACCATACTATGTATGCATGGGGTCCCTCTATGGTGGCACATATGTACTTTCACATGTATTATTCATCTTACCTTAGTGGTAAGTCTCTTGGATGCAACACGACTCTCTTGTAGATCTGGGCATGGGAGCATATTGTTGTTTGTAGGCCATTTGGAGCTCATGATCTTCCTCTAGGGAGACCATATGTCTTTATGTATGATGGAGCTATTGTGTAGTCCCATATGGTACACTTGATGTACTGGCGGTAGCAGTTGGATATAATGCCATATTTTATCTAGAGACCTTACAGGGATTTTCCTATGTGCGATGGGGAGGATGAAAACCTTCCCTTCTGTCGATAGAGGAGGTTCTTGATTGGTCGCGTTAGCAGACATATTCATATGATTGATTTCCACAACACCGACAGGGTGTTGTGCTAGTTTGGCGAGAGAAAAGATGTGTCTGATTCGTATGCTTACTTTGATCACCGATTGAGGGATGTCACTTTTTGGGGTGTCATCATTTATCTAGATGTTGTGAGGATGGAGTTCATGGCCCACTTCCTATTGCATGGATGTCGCAATCCCACTGTGGATGCAGGTATAAATTTTGATTTTCCCATGCTTTGATTATATCTCTCTTATTATGCTCTCTTAGAAGTAGATATATTTTGGTTAGTCACTTATGTTTATCATCCATATGATACTGATGTTTGAAATTGTTTCTTTGCATGCACTACCCCATAGTATGATGCATGGTGGCAACAGTCTCATCCTGTTTCTTTGATCGATATGTCTTGTCTTGTCTTCGGTATCATTTTGAGGAGGCGTCGACAAAGACAAAGAGAAGGGAGGGATGGTTGGAGGGATGGTGGGAGGGATGGTGACCGAGATGGAGGACATGGGAGAGATGGGGGTCAAGATAGTGGATAGAGCAAGGACAGTAGATGTGGGAGAGATGGAGGTTGGGGTGGTGGGAGAGACAGTGGAGATGGTGGAGATGATCCTAGGCCTGGTGGTGCTGGTGGGAGGGTGAGGACAAGGGATGGTCATGGTATTAGCAGGTGGATTGGGCTGAGTGTCATTTTGGAGGAGGAGGAGGGTGTAGAGGAGGCACCTCAGTTGGTTAGGAGAGTGCATCCTCACATAGGTTCTCTTTTGCTTGAGAGGGATGAGGAGAGGGTTGTGGCTGAGGACATGGAGATTGAAGATGTGGAGATTGACAAGGTAGGCTCTAGCTCATCCACTAGGAGAAGTAGTACTGGTATCAGTACTAGCGTTAGTGAGAGTAGTGATGACTCCTGGGTTGTGTGGGGTAATGGAGAGGAGGGAATGTGGGATAGGGGCGAGGAGGGGGAGATGGATGTTTCTATGGGTGGGATGGACAAGGATCCATTGGAGATGGAGAACCTTGTTGGTGCTCAAATCAACAGGTTGGATTTCCTAAGGATTTTTCCTATCCAATAATGAGAAACCTAAGTGATTTTCCAACTGACAAGGTTTCAACCTAATTTAAGTTTCAACCTTATACAATTTTGGCTCTATAGAACCAAGGCTGGTAGGCCTATACCCTAAACTTGTTTTCCAAATCTTAACGAATTTTTAGAGAAGATAATATGTGATTCAAAATTCTTTGTCCTAGAGTATGGAAAAGTACTATTGAAATCCTTAAACTAGGAGCAATGAACTATCAAGTGTTAAATGTAATACTGCGGATATTTAAAGAATGTTGATGGATACAAGATATGAACTAAATAAAGAAAATGGATATAGTATCTCAAAACTATAAATAATGAACTAATGACCATAATCCATTAAGAAAGAAAGACCAGTGCCTTAATCAACCATGGGCAATAGATTCATTATCATTCCAATCTTATGTTCAACCTTAGAGATAGTTTTATAAGAAAAAACTTATCACTTCAAAGGCGTTATGAAATGAATATGCAAACTTGAAATAGATTTAGAGATATTTCATAAGGGTATGACTTCTCAAATGATAGACCAATTAACTGAGGCCTCAATCAATAGTATTTAACCATGCAAAATGAGAAAACCAATTGATAATAAAGATCATGAACTAGATCATGAAGCATATACATCAAACTATCACTTTGAAGAAGTTCTAGTGATTTATCCGAGGGACTAATTGTAAAATGATAATCAAACAACTACACATGTGAAAGAAAAATGACTTATCTTTATTTGATTTTGGAAAATGATACAATTGAGTTCAAGTTTGTAGTTATTGATCCATCTATCCCATCTGACTATAATAAAAGTCCCTCCCTTTTTCTTTATGTGTTGATCTTGGTATCCTTATAAATATGAAATAAAAAGGATGCAAACAAGCTTCAGATCAACACAACTATTCCTAACAAATACCTAATCCTAAGATCAATAACTGAATGCTAATAATTATAATAATTTAATGTTTAATCATCCTTTCTTGATAACACATGCTAACTGATTAGATCTCATGGAAATAATTTTATAGTCTCTTCATAATATGTCTTATTCGATAACTTAGAATAGTGGATCTGCATTATGATGGTACTTCGATTGTACATCCATCCATAGTATTTCTCATAATCTCTCGAGCACGTCGATCACATAGATATTATTTTTCATGGTCTCTGGAATCAAATTTGTCACCTTTTATTGACTGCAACCATGGTGTCGATCATTCCTCTATGATCCTTCTTCATCACGTCTGCATGTGATCATTCATCACGACTTTAAGAATCTAGAACCTCCGATCACACCGTGTTCACCACCTTTATAATCTGCATGCAAAGTCAAATCATCAAATGATAAAACAAACCCTAAGTATAATAAAAAGTAATAATGCCATGAAATAAGTCAATTTTGATATTGTTTCCAAGGGTTTTTGTCTTTTTCCATCGCTGGCACATGTCGAGTCTTTCGCTACAGCGTGTATGCACCCTAAAATGGTCACCTAGACTGTGGGCCCCATTTATCATTTTATCAATTTATCAATTTCCTGAATCAATGCTTTGCAATATTTTCAATTCAAATCAATTTCCTTGATCAAATTGTAAT
>MU228352.1:2207752-2218435 GCA_018584345.1 Thuja plicata | reverse complement strand
AGAACAAATCAAAGAAATCAGTCACAACAGAACCAAAGAAATATGAATCAACAAAATCAGAGAAATCAACCTCCAAGAAACTTGCAGAACATTACATGTCAGATATGCAATTACAATGGACACATAGCCAAGTAGTGTAGCATGATAAATAATAACATCAGACCTCCTATCATTTTTCACTCATGTGGAAGGGATGGACACATCTCAAGGTTTTGTAGATCCAAAACTCAAAAACAAGATAATCCTAAAAAGTCAGTATTTGAAGAATCAAGAGAAGTCAAGTTTGTACAAGCAAAAGAAGATTCAGATAAAATATGGGTCAAAGTAAAGAAGGATAGTGATGAAAACAAGGTAGTAGATGCATTCATAGTGGACGCACCCTCTACTTCTAGATAGTTGACCTTCTTGGTCTTAGGGGGAGCTATTCTAGCTCTAAACCCCTACACGGCTGGTATACTCACCTCCGAGTATGCGCCTTTAGATTTATGTTTATGATCATAATTTGTAGCAATATGCATGCACGCATTATCTATAATGAATTCTGAACAAAGTTTGGAACTCTCTGTGAATACTGTGTACAATAGCGAGCATTAAATGCAATAACCTTTATAAAAATTAGTAAATATTTGATCATCTTCACATTTGCATTTGAGATCACATAATTTGGAGAGAACAAGAGCACTAAGCACACAATCACTGAAGGATAAAAGATTTGGTGGTTAAGTGAATGGATAGAAGTTGGAACGGAACCCTAGCAGTTGTGTCATTTCAATTTACCGTGAAACCCTACTTAATCAAGCTGTAAGTAAGTATGGAAACCCCAGTTGTATTTGACATTGCTAAAAGGAAGAGATTTGTCTTTAAGAAGGAACCATTCAAGTCTATATTAGATGATGTTGAAGGAGCATTCTCTAAGACTCCGCTAGGATTCGTGCACATGGAAGACATTCACGCGTACATCTACTGCAAGAAGGAAATAGTTGGAGACAACAACATAGCTACTCTTATGGGTTCAATGATGAAACCAGAATATTCATTCAAGGATGAATACACACATCTCATTGATAACCCTATCTTTGAGTATTCTAATGCGCATGAATTCTATAAACTAGAATGGGTTAAAATCTTGTTGAGAAGGATACATGATGACCTCTACTAGATTGGTAAAGTTCCCATCTACATTACTACAGACCTATTCCATGACATGACTGGACTTCCTAAGACTGGACCAGTTCTTCCAACTGGTAAGGATGTTAAGAAACAGGTTGAGCGAGCATTCTTATCTAGGAGTGATAGGCGTGGGATGATAGTTGATCCTATTAAGAAAAATGACATCAAGCTCCTCACTATGATACTTGGTTACAAGTTTTAGCAGGCAAGTAGACTAAATAGTGTGTCCGTAACAATAGTTCTAGCAACAATAAGGATGGTGAGAGATAACACTTAGTACAATCTCTGTGAACTATTGCATGCATAGCTGATTGAAAATATCAAGGCTATTAAGCATGACAAGAGAAAGATATTTAGGTTTGGCTCTTTGATCATCTACCTATACTTACACATTGTTGGGAAGGTTGCAAATCTTTACCTAGATAGAAGCAAACCCACTATGTCTCAGATTTCATGAAAAGCCACATCAGAGAGCAGTGTGAAGGATTCTATGGACATGGACATCAAGACATTTAGGATCAAAATGCAAAAGAGGTTCAGATTATCTGAGAAAATAGTTGAGAAGTATAAGGAGACCATATGCTTCATGGTAGAGACTAACTACACTTGCATGGAGGCAGTTGAGCCTAGAGCCAAATGAATTCACCCACTTGGTTATGAAGTTGAGGAACATGTTTTGGAAGGATATTCACAAGTTCTTTTGTCTACGCCCAAAGATCCTAATGAGCCCAGGATGGGCACTTATAGAGAAAAGACAAATGAAGTCGATTCTATCTTATACAGTGCTGATAACAAAAGGAAGGAATCTAGAATTACATCTAGCATCCTAAAAGTTCACGGGGTCACACAAGAAGACTTAGATAAAGCAAGGGAAGCCAAGATTGCAAAAAAACTTGAGCAAACTTCTACACAAGTCAAAATAGAGAAGTCTGATGACATCTAGAAGAAGAAGAAGAGTGAAGAGAGCACTTCTGCACCTTCTACCGCCATTGATCTAGAATCCTCTCCACCTTCTATACCAAGAAAGAAGTCTAGAGGAAGGAAGCAAGCACCCACTAGTCACCCATCCTTAAGAACAACTCAGAGCACAGTAAGAAATACTCAAGGTCCTCCTGAGGTAGGTTTCATACCTAGTCTTAATGTCTTAAGGAACAATATTGTTAATGAAGGAAGAATAGATACAATTACAAAGGTTTATGACAAGTATCAGGAGATAGATAAATCTGAGATACATTCTATGATCATCTCTCACATGATTAAGTTCAAAAAGTTAGTTCTAGAAATTAAAACAGTAATACCAGACAAATTATGGAACATTCTAGAGATAATGAAAAGACATGCAATTGAGGAAGATATGAGGATTAGAGAAGAAACATTGGATAATCTTCTCCCTATTTGCACACATGATGAGAAGGAAATTCTATTAGATTTGGTAAAGCCTCATCTCAGAACCAAAACAAGGACTCTTCATATTATGAACAGAGAGTATGAGTTA
The DNA here is from genome assembly GCA_018584345.1 of Thuja plicata. Lineage (NCBI taxonomy): Eukaryota > Viridiplantae > Streptophyta > Pinopsida > Cupressales > Cupressaceae > Thuja > Thuja plicata. The sequence goes on along the minus strand of MU228352.1, from coordinate 2,215,770 downwards.
GTTGGGAAAGTGACTGAAAAAGATTTTTCACAAGTATTTATGGATAGACACATGTATCCATCAACAACGCCTACAACAAAGGTAACTCCAGTTCCTCCCAAACAGGTTACAGAACCAGTGATTCAGAATACACCTAAGACAGGTCCACAGGTTTTAGTGCCTTCAGTTTCAATAGCCTCTGATACAACAAAAGATTCAGGAGATACTATAGTGATTGATGATATCAAAATATCCATGACTGCCTCTAACAATGATATGGACAAAGTTGAAAAGGCATTTGTAAGTACTAAGGAGGTGTGCACTGATGACACATCTTTACAACAAGATGAAGTTCCCTCTACAGATCCAACAGACTTGAATAAAGAGGAAGATAATCAAAATAATGAAACACCATTCATGGAGATCCCAGTAAAAAGTGAATGCATGGATACTAGTCAGAATACTATATTCACACCATCCATTCAACCATCTACTTCATTGTTTTCAAGCTTAACTCCTGACTCAGCAAGTCTAGATGCATTGGGAGAAGAAGACTTGATCAAGATCAACGTCCTAGCTATGGAAAAAGCCAAAGAGAAACAAGTTATGAGAAACCCTCTCTTTTTGTAATCAGTGAAAATTCTCAATGATCTAGTACCTGCGAACAAGAAAGTAGCTAAAATTTAGTCAGTTGATGATGTAGACAACATCCTAACAAGATTAAAAGTACATTTTACAAGCTTAGTAGACTCAGCTACTAGAATTGCAGAAGATGAGTATAAAAAGAAAAGATTAAATGAACTAGTAAAGAATTTTACCTTAAATTTAAACTCATTAAATATTGGTCAGTCTATGTTGAAAGAGTTGGCAGCTAAAGGCAGAAATGTAATAGCAAACTGCATGGACAGATTGAAATTCACCTCTGAATATATCAAAAAGATAGAAGAGACAGATATCTTGGTTGATAGTGTTAGAAAATTAGTTGAAACATCCACGCAACACATGAACATTTGCATCAATATCTATCAAGGTCAGTTGGACAAGATTGAAAAGGCAAAGTTTGAGATCAATAAGATAAGAATCAGACAGACTCAACTGAGAAATGCTCTAGCACCCTCCTTAGCAGTTCTGGATGAGAACATCAAATAGATTGATGCCACTATTGTCACATATGATCAAGGTCCCTGCATGGATCTAATAAAAATGGAGAAGCTCACATATTCTCTATGCGCCCATCTCCAGACAGTTGATGCAATGAAGGCATTTTTGCAGAAAGAGATTAAGTCTCTTCAGATTGTATATCTAGATGTATACATGGAGTAAGTATCTAGAGACTTACAAGTTTTGGACACCTTTGTCATTAATGTCAAAGGGGGAGTAATGTATATAAAGAATAATTCTATGTATGGGGAGTAGTGTATGTATATGTTAAAAAGATATAATGATATACAACTCTTTTTGTGTTAAGTCAGTTTTGAGTAACTTGGTCACATTCCTTTGTTACCATTAATGACAAAGGGGGATATTTTTGGCAAGTTGACTCCCAGAGAATACATGACTTATTTTGTGTTGTCATTATGGAAACAAAGTCATATAAAGTTTCTGTCAAGTAAACTTGGAAGACAAAAATGACTAAGTATAGAAAATAGGGCAGACAGAGTTATGCAGTGATCAACACACCAGTGCATGTGCGAGTGATCAAATCAGGGTATGTGCATTCATATATATGTTCTATGTTACATATACATACTAATTCTAGACACACATGGTATGGAATGATAGTACGGATAAGTTACAACAAGAACACTACTGCTATAGTTCAGAAGATAGAGCATGGAGCCAACTTATGTTTTGGATCAGCGTATAATATTTTGTTGTGTAAAGGCCAAGCGCCTATGATAGTATGTTTGTAATCATGTCTTTATTATTGTAGTAAACACGATTAAGCCAATTTTTTTGGAATAATTGTGTATTATGTTTTTGGGCTGACTATGGTCTTGTTTTGGGTCACATCTATTCAGGTATGAAAATATATATATGTAATAATAAGTTATATTAGAAGTGTTGAAGAATATGCATAAGAGAGATAGAGAAGGATAGTATAGAGAAGTCAGTATGAGATAAATCTCTTTAAGAGAGTAAGATCATCAGCGCATACACGAAACTGATCAGACAATAGTGTCATCACAATAGTTCACTTTTGATATAGTGTATATCAACTATCAGAAGGTTTTAGCCTTCATCTTATTGAGCAGTGAGCTCTGGCAGTGAGCCATATACCTTTAGCAGGTTTTTGTAAAGACTCTTAACAGGGTCATTGTACTTGCATTGTAAAGACTGCTTCTAACAGGGAAAAGGAACTTTAATAGGTTCATTATACTACTACAATATTTGTGGGTACTAATTCCCACCGGGGTTTTCCTCTGATCAAGGTTTCCCCATAATCATATCATGTGTTATGTTTTCTTGTGTTAAGCTTCATTGAATGTATATTTGATTTATGTTTAAATTGATGAAATATAATAAATAGACAAACACTGATTCACCCCCCCTCTTAGTGTTTCTAACATATTTTTCTTGGCCATTTCCTTGAGGGTGATAAGGGCATGAATAAGAAATCTTTATTCCATATTTCTCATGAAATTCAATGAACTTTGCAGATCTGAAACACATAGTATTATCAAAAAAAATCTTCCGAGGAACACCAAATCTTGTCAATATCTTTTCAGTCAGGAATTTGATTACTACTTTACTAGTAGCTTGTCTAGTTGGTATGTCTTCCACCCACTTAGTGAAGTAATCAGTAGCTACCAAAATCCATTTATGTCCCCCACTAGATGTATTAGTAATTTCACCTATGAAATCTATTCCCCACATTTGGAATGATTCTTCAGTAGACATAGGATTAAGAGGTAATGCACCATTATATTTGAGTTTTCCTAAAAAATTCTCACATGCTTCACATCTCTGAACATATTCATGGCAATCTTTAAATATGGAAGGCCAATAGTATCCTGCATTCAATATCTTATGTGCAGTGGTTTTTGCTAAAAAGTGTCCCCCACATGTTCCATCATGGAGATCTAAGCACCCTTTTAGATTGGTATGTATCTAAACATAAAAGAAGTATCCCATCCATGTTTTTCCAGTACAATTATCATTGCATTAAGATGTATTTAGATGATTATAATTTTACTGTCCTCTTCTGACTATTTGTAAGGTTTTTAGGACATTTCATGTATTTCAAAAAATATACTATGTTAGTGTACCAAGGGCATCTTTCAATACTTATATGAGTTTATCTGAGTTTCACTTAGATCAATCTGATTCACCTATAATGCATCCATATTTGATTCTGCCATCAACCTTGCTAATCCTTGTCCTCTAATAATATTAGTGATATGAATCTCTATATCAAATTCCTGAATTTGATTTACCCATCTACATCTTCTCCCACTGACTTCTAATTGTCTGAATATATCCTTTATTGCTGCATTAGGAAAATAGGCTATCACTTTTGCTCCTACCAAATAAGGCCTGAAGGAAATTACTGCCTTTACAAGTGCATAATATTGTTTCTCATTGATATCTAATTTAACTCAGAGGCTTGAAGGGTTTTATTGAAGAAGTCTATTGGTTGTTCATATCCTTCATTATTCTTTTGTAATAAGATAGCAGCAATGGTGTGATATGATGCAAAGGAAAATAATTGAAATGGCTTAATATAATCTGGGTACTTGAGGATAGGAGATTCCTTAATTTCCTTTTTAATCTTTACAAATGCATCCAAAGCTTCATTTGTCCACTTCATGTCTGCCCCTTTTTCAACATCATAGCAATTGGTTTAATTATTTTTGAAAATTTTGGGACAAATCTCCTTACAAAGTTTATTTTTCCAAAGAAGGATTGGATATTTTTAACACTCTTAGGAACCTCAATTTTATTAATTGTTGTAATCCTCTCTGGGTCTATTCTCACCCCATTCTTGGATACTATATGCCCTAATAATTTTCCTTCAGTTACTGCAAAATGGCATTTCTTTGGGTTCAGAGATATCCCATATTCAAGGGCTCTTTGAAAAATCTTCTCCAAGTGTCCACGGTAATCCTCTGCCTTTTTGGAATAAGCAGTTAGGCCATCTTGATATACCACCATAATTACATCAATGAAATCCTCAAAGGCCACATCCATTGCTCTATGGAAGTTAGCTCCTGCATTAGTGAGTCGAAAAGGCATTCTAGCATATACATAAGTACCCCAAGGTGTAGTAAATGTTGTCTTGTATTGTTCCTCTTCTTTTAACTTCACCTAGTTATACCCTGAGCACCTATCCATCATTGATAATAATTCATTCCCTGTGACCTTTTGTAATAATGCTTCCATGTTAGGCAATGCATAATTGTCCTTTAATGATGATATTTTTAGATTCCTGAAATCTACACAAAGTATGATATCACCATTCTTCTTCTTGACAGGGGCCAAATTTGAAACCCATGTTGAGTGTCTAATTGGATTTATTATACCAGCATCCCTCATCTTAATTAGCTCATCTTTCATCTTGGGAGCTAGATTAGGGTTTATAGGTCTTTTCCTTTGTTTGAATGGTTTGGCATTAGGCTTCAAAGGTATCTCATGTTGAAAAAGGTCCTCTCGGTAAGCTTTAAGGTCATCATAGGACCAAGCAAATATGTGCCTATATTTTCTCAATAATCTGATGATATCTATTCTGATCTTGGGGGTTAAGCTTTTAACCACAAATACTTCTTTTGGAGTCTCTTCATTTCCCAATTTTAGCCTTTCTACTTCATCCATTATTACATTAGTGTTTTTCTTGTCCATTTTTTTAATATTTATTGTCAAACAATCTCTCCATTTCTACAAGGCCCTTTGGAACCTTATTGGTTTTAAGCTGAATGACTTCCTTTCCAAACAATACTTCTTTCCCATTCTCTATTTTGACATGAGCATTGAAGTCTATCAATTGATCTTCATACTCTTGTTCAAATTCTAAAAAATTGATTATATATCTGTCATCTTCAAAGATTTTCCAGTTGTTGATGTTATCAGGTATAGAAGGCCTAGTTTTAACTTCAACTTGAACTATGTATTCACAAGGGATTTCATTATGCTACAATGCTGAATTAGCCATAAAATCTGCAAGGATATTTTTTGATCTATATATCCAGTCAATAGAAAAAGCATCAAAACATTCTGTAGAATCTCATACTTCATTTCTATATCTTTTAAGATGAGGCTGCTTAGAAAAAAATTTACTTTTAACTTGAGAAATAATCAATTTTGAATCACCATAGATACTTAAACATTTTATTCCATGCTTACTAGCTATCCTCAAACCAAGAAGCAGAGCTTCATACTTTTCAACATTATTAGTACATTCAAAATCTAGTAAAAGGGAATATTTAAATATTTTCTTATTAGGGGTAAAGAAAATGACACCAGCTCCATTACCATCCCTATAGCAAGAACCATAAAAATATATTTTCCAAATTATATTGTTACTTACTTCAGCATGTAAATCAATAGGTTCAGTATTATGCATTGCATTTTTTGAAATACTTACCTAAAAGTTATCTATATCAGAATGACAAAAATGTGTAACCAAGCTTGGATCCACATCCTCAATAATGTATGGACTTCTAGTCTCCCTGTCAATTCTTACATCTCTGCCATTCACTGGAATACAAGCATAATAAATATCTAATTGAATACTACCTCCTACTAAGATAGACCATTGTCTAGATAGAAGCATTCCATAATTGACAGGAACTTCAACCACAATAATATCCCTTTTATAAGACATTTCAGGACATGTAGGAAATTTAAACTCAACATTCCTCATTATGCCTACAATAGGAACAAATCTATTATCCATAGCATAACATCTACCAAATTTGGCATCAACATTCAATCGTAATTCTTTCATTACATCATTAGGCATAATATTTATTGTTGTACCATAATCTATCATACAATTCTTTACCAATCTATTATTTATCAATAGAGTAAGATAGAAGGGATCAATTTGATTTCCATTTTTGTTTAAATTAGTTCCTAGATAAATAGATGGAGGCTCCTTTACTTCTTGGTTAAGATCTTCCTTATTACCTACACTAGACAATATTTTCAAAGCTTCACTTTTACATTCAGGTATTTTAACTATTTCAAGCAAAGGAACAGATATTTTAACTTTAGATAATGCATTAGACATGAAAGAACATTCATTGGGAAGAGATTTACTAACCACCTTTTCTCTTACTATTGTTGGAAAGTCTTGAGATTCTACCTATTTATCTTGAGCAATGTTTTTGTTCTTCAACCTCTTTGGATCAGTTCCTTGGTTAGGTTTCCCTCGGTCTACATTTATTTTTCTATTTCTTAACTTGTAATTACTTCTTTCTTCTTCCACTACAGCGATTGTGTATGTTTTCTTCTCCTCTTTCGTTAATTCTCTTAATCTTGGAGTACCATCCTAATAATCCCCATATTGGTACACTCTATTTAGGTCATCCCCGCAGTAGTATTCATTTCAAGAGCTATAATAATCATATCCCCACATAGGATCTGTTGATAAGTTATTCACTGTGGTTCATTGATCATCATCTTGATCTTCTTCCTCTCTCCATATTTGGGCAACAACACAATGTTCATAAGAATGTGGTAGTCTGCAGGCTTCACACCAATGATAGATTTCCACAAAATGGTTGTTTTTCCTCAATGGATCAGGAGTATATAATTAATTGTTCATTGGTTTCCCATCCTTCCATTTTGTGCTATAAGTCATATCCTACAATTTATATCTGTCATTTTTGTGTGGTACTCGATTATTCTGGTTATACTTAAAATTATCTTTTCCATTATTCATTTGGAGGCCTTTCACCATATTCATAAGTTTATCTAATCTATCTTCCTCCTTGTGTTTCTTAGGCTCTTTTGGATTGAACAACTGAGTGTCCTCCCTCTTAGTGATTATATCAGATGTCTTCCTATAATTTTCAAGAGCTATAGTAATCTTGAGAGTATGTGCTAAAGTAGAAGGCTTATGAGATCTTATTTCATAATTTGTCTTGATATCAAAAGCACCCATATAGAAATTAATTAGAAAGGCATCAATAGGTTGAACATCCCTTGGAATCCTAATTAGAACCTTATTGAATCTTTTATTGAATTCAACCACAGATTCATTATTTTTTTTCTTCATACTTGTCAACTCATGTGAGGCAAAGGAAGTGTCATTGTGATCATCGAATTGTTCTATGAATTGATTAAAAAATTCATCCCAACTAGATATGGATCTGTCTGGAAAAATTCTGAACCATTCTATTGCATCTTCTATGAGAAATTGAACAAAAAATTTCATGTATACATCCTCAATGAATTCATCAAATTATTGGATAACATTCTTCAAATTTACACAATGCACCTCATCTAATTCTGACCCATTCCCTGAAAACTTTGGAATTGCACTTCTTAATTCATTTTTTATGTCATTAGGATATCCCCTTATGTCATAAAATTCTAATTGTCTGTATCTATCAAAAACCATTGGTGCTCTATAGTTTTTTCCATTTTGATATATGGCTCCATGTATTTGATTATGCTGCTTTGCATTCTGGAATCTTTGATTATTTCTTGGTTCAAAATTTGAGTTGGTATTATAATCTCTGGGGCCATAATTTTGATTCCTATTACTCTGACATCCATTATGAATCACTCCATTATTTTAATGTCTATGTTGTTCATTTTTGTTAGATGTGTTAGGATTCACTCTATTATTATATTTATGATGTTCTCCATTGTTCCATTGTCCCTAATTATCTCTTCTTTCCTAGTCATTGTTTTTTTTTCTCAAATCTTCCTCTAATGCATGGTTCGAACAAGGGGTTGGTATGATCTGTTAGAGTAGTTATATGTTAGCTAATAATTAAATCATTTAATTATTAGTTTATCATACTCTAGGCTTAAGTTTCACTTAGGTGCTTTATAATTCTTTAGGGTTTTAGCCTTTAGGGTTTCGTGTT
>MU228352.1:2185862-2205581 GCA_018584345.1 Thuja plicata | reverse complement strand
AAGATTATTTTCTTGCAACATGGTTTTGCAGTCTCTGGCCTATCGGCCGCCATAGCTTTCTCTCTTCTGTCTTCATTCTTGTAGCAGTCTTTGCATGCAGGTGTTCTTGGGAAGATTTGCAGTTCAGTAAATCTAACATGATCATTGTTGAAGACAAGCCCACTATTCTTCCTATGAGGAGGATCATATACCCCATTTCTATCATCCTTAGGAGCTTCTTTATCTCTTGGTGATCTGATTGTGCTTCTCTTTATTCTCATTTTCCTCAATATCTCTTTTGGGTGTCTTTTGAGAGCCATGACCATTTCTTCATCTTCTGATCCTACATCGATCATCTCATGAAATACAACATCCCATTTGTTAATTATTTTCTCTCTTTCAGGCATTTCCTTATTTGGATCATCTCGAGACTCATGTTCTCCTCTGTCACCTTGGAAAAAAATATTACAATTATCATCGTTGTTCTCATGGCTATGATGCCTTGAATTAGGGAATTGTTCACAAGCAAACTCTTGATCATCCTTATTAGGGTATATCATACATGGTACATAAGGCATATTTATACTTTAATTCCTGTCTTTCCCTAGGCTTTTGTGCAAGTCTAGTTCAAGTTGATCTAGATACAAGGATCTTCTACCCCACATGAAAATAGTTAATAACAAAATTATGTGACTAGATTTATCACCACTTCAAATGCATAGATTCACCACTTATTGTAGAAATAAATACTTATTGTCTTCTGGATTCTTTTCTCCTAGAAAATTCTAATCTCTTTTATTACCAAAAACTCTGAAAATTGTTCTTAATGGTAATTCCCCAGTATAGTCTCTTATCTATTGGTGCTCAAATCAACAGATTGGATTTCCTATGGATTTTTCCTATCCAATAATGAGAAACCCAAGTGATTTTCCAACTGACAAGGTTTCAACCTAATTCAAGTTTCAACCTTCTACAATTTTAGCTCTGCACAACCAAGGCTAGTAGGCCTATACCCTAAATTTTTTTTCCAAATCTTAAGGGCTTTTTAGAGTAGATAATATATGATTCAAACTTCTTTATCCTAGAGTATGGAAAATTACTACTGAAATCCTTAAACTAGGAGCAATGAACTATCAAGTGTTAAATCTAATGTCGCAGATATTTAAAGAATGTTGATGGATACAAGATATGAATTGAATAAAGCAAATGGGTATAGTATATCAAAAATATAAACAATGAAATATGACCATAATCCAATAAGCAAGAAAGACCAGTGCCTTAATCAACCATGGGCAATAGAGTCATTATCATTCCAATCTTATGTTCAACCTTAGAGACAGTTTTACAAGAAAAAACTTATCACTTCAAAGGTGTTATGAAATGAATATGCAACCTTGAAACATATTTAGAGATATTTCAAAAGGGTATGGCTCCTCAAATGACAAACCAATTGACTAGGGCCTCAATCAATAATATTTAACCATGAAAAATGAGAAAACCAATTGATAATAAAGATCATGAACCAGATCAGGAAGCATATACATCAAACTATCACTTTGAAGAAGTTCTAGTGATTTATCCAAGGGACTAATTGTAAAATGATAATCAAACAAATACACATGTGAAAGAAAAAAGAATTATCTTTATTTGATTTTGGAAAATGATACAATTGAGTTCAAGTTTTCAGTTATTGATCCATCTATCCCATCTTACTATAATAACAGTCCCTCCCTTTTTCTTTATGTGTTGATCTTGGTATCCTTATAAATATGAAATCTAAAGGATGCAAACAAGCTTGAAATCAACATGACCATTCCTAACAAATACCTAATCCTAAGATCAATAATTGAATGTTAATAATTACAGTAATTTAATGTTTAATCATCCTTGTTTGATAACATATGCTAACTGATTAGATCTCATGGCAATAATTTGATAGTATCTTCATAATATGTCTGAGTCAAAAACTTAGAATAGTGGAACTGCATTATGATGGTACATCAATTGTACATCCATCCATAGTCTTTCTCATAATCTCTTGAGCACGTTGATCACATAGATATTCTTATGCATGGTCTCTAGAATCAAAATTGTCACCTTTTATCGACCGCAACCATCACGTTGTTTATTCCTCTATGATCCTTCTTCATCACGTCTACATGTGATCATTCATCATGATGTTGAGAATCTAGACTGTCCGATCACACCATGTTTTCCACCTTTATAATCTGCATGCAAATTCAAATCATCAAATGATAAAATAAACCCTAAGTATAATAAAAATTAATAATGCCACGTAATAATTCAATTTTGATATTGTTTCCAAGGGTTTTTGTCTTTTTCCCATCGCTGACATGTGTCGACTCTTTTGCTACCGTGCAACACTTAAAGCTCATTCACTTTTCCATCTTGTCATCGCGCTAAGCTGTAGATCTTCCATCGTATAGTTGTAGATATTCTTAATGCCTTGGTTATTACTTGATTATCTTTACTTGCTTGATTAAGTCTCAGCCGTTGATTTAAAGCATGTGCTAAAAGATAACCTCTAAGTAACCTGTCTTTTACTTTACTTTATGTGCCTTAGTGTAGTCCAGTAATTCTATTCTTCCAACCAAACACCGCCATCTATATCCCTTCTATTCCATCCATAGATTTTTGTAGGCCCAGGACACCTGCCACCTATTTTTCCATTGCGTGATGGTTAATCAGTATACAACTTACGATAGCACCATCGTGCTCGACCGTTGGATCAGATCTTGGTCTATGCAGATATGATTTAGTTTGACTTTAGTCAAGCGAGGCCCCATATGACACACAATGATTGTTTGTGGTTCCATGTTAAATAAAGAGTTAGTGTGCATGTCAGGTGTGAATTTTCAAATGTCAACAATTCTATTTGACTATTTCTTTCTTTGTGGAGTTGAAACCTGTGTGCTTCACCACCGCGTAATGGATGAGAGATCACTCATTTCTTCATTGCATCATCACGTGATAGGTAGTCAAAGGGTAAGTATATGACCACGTGGTTGCATAAACTATATGTTGAATTTGATTTCCTTTTAGTTTAGATCTTCATAAAAGATGAAAATCAGTGATAGACATGAACATAGATTGTTTTTATGTATTTAAATAAAGGAATATAAACCAGAAGACATTAGTAAAAAGCATAACATCCAGAACAAAGTAAGAGAGGATAAATGAATAAAGTATACTTCCCTAATTCATTATGAACATAAATTAATTTGTAGATAGGGGTTCGACTAAAGCTTACACAACAGATATCCGATCTTCAGGCTAGCTTGACTTCTTTAGAGGCAGGAGCTACTGCTTTGGAGACTAGGGTTACATCAACGGAGGCCAGGGCTACTATGGTAGAGGCCGGGGAGAGATAGGCTCAGGAAGATGTGAGGGCCTATTTGGATAGTGTACATGACCTATCATTAAGGGATGCCCATGATCAATTTTGGAGATCGGGTCATGAGGCCAAGAGGGAGATTGAGTATTGGTGCTAACATTATGAGGTGGTTGTTCCTTCTGCACAATGAGTACCAATTTATATAGCATCACAGAAGTTTAGTAGGTCCCAGAGCAGTGATATTGGAGCTCCTAGTCCTCACTAGAGGACTACACCTAATATGCCACCCCCCTCCCCCCGTGCACCTAGCGACGTGGGTGGGGGTAGCTCATGTTGACTCTATTGACTGTGCATTTTGTATCATACTGTACAATTTTTGTAGTGATGCTCCACTAATATAATTTGATGGTGTACCAATGATTGTATCTTTGATATATTGTTATTTATTGACATTTATGTTGATCACCTTCTGATGGTGAGACTTGTGACCATTCATTATACTAAAATATTTTGAGATCTATATGAGATGAAAATTTATAATTCTATATGATGTGCATTTTTACTTTCTATGTGTGTGGTTTTACATGACTATGCATTTTGATGAAATGTATGCAATGTGATTCTATGTATGCATATTTTTAGAAGTATGATCACTTTCCTATGACACTGACATGTGTATGCAAGATGGTGCTTTATGAAATGCATTTTATATGATGATGTTTATAGATGCATTTGATGATGAGTACAAATTATGCACATGCTTTGTTTATTTTTATTTTTGATGCACATTAATGAATGAATGCAATCTACTATGCACAAAATATTTGAGTAATGCATGTGTTATTTAGAAGAAAGTTAGTGGGAAATTAATCTCTGGGATCGATTGATAGATTTGGACTGATAGAATAGGATGGGTGACCCAAGTTGCTGTTGAGTTTTCCAATTTTGTTCATCATTGCACCTTATTATGAAAATTGAAGAGCATCTAATGCACCTAGATATTTCCCATCTGGATACCGCTATGATCTCTTGATAACTGGAAGGAGTAGAGAGATTGAATAGAAAGAGAACCAAATGCACCCAGATATTGACCATTTGGATACCGCTATGATCTCTAATGTTGAAAAAAAAGACAACCAAATGCACCTAGATATTGACCATCTGGATACCGCTATACTCTCTAAAAAATCTAAAGTAAAAAGAAAAAACTAAGATAGAAATCCAATGCACATAGATACAGACCGTCTGGATACCGCTATGATCTCTTGATTTTGAAAAGAAAGAGAAAACCAAGATAGAAATCCAATGCACCCATATACAGACCATCTGGATATCATTATGATTCTATTGGTAGGAACAAGAAGATAATAGAAAAGGATTGTTCAATTCTTTCCCAGGATTAAGATCAGATTGTGGAACTGTGTGGCTGCCTGATAAGTGCCAGACCCTACCACATTTATCCTAAATCATCATTTCCTCAGAATTGAAATGAAACATTCCACAATCAGAAATCAAAGAAAATAATATCATGATCCATCATAGCTACTCTTCTCACTTGGTGGTATCCTGGAGTAGCGTAAGAACATAACCGCGAAAGATAGACTGACATTGGACTAACGACTGACCTAGTCAATAGTTTATTGTTACTTGATTTTCTTGATTCTCTGATGCTTGATTGTGTCTAGTTTCAAGAATAGATGACTCATTTAAGAATGATCTATCTGGTTTTGAGTGCATTCATCACTATGTAAGACAATTGATTAGTTTTATTTGAAGATTGATTGATTTGATTGTGTCATATGGGCCCAATGATGATTCGTAAAGCTCATGATTTTGACATTGATTAATTGGATTGATCGTCATTCATTTGCTGATAGTTGGATATCTAATTTGAATACAAATTGGATAGTTGATAAAGTTGAGTCATATGAGTCCATTTATAATTTATGAAGCTCATGATTTTGACCTTTGATTGATTGGCATTGATCACCTTTTCTCTTTATTAATAACTGAGTTGGTTTTATTGCTTTGAGGTTTCACAATTTTTTATTTTTTTTATGAAGAATGATTTTTTTCAGGACATTTTGCTCTGTTTAGGATTTTTGAAGGCTTTTTAGATTTTTAAGGATTTGTTTTTTTTCTAGGACTTTAGAATTTCCTCCTAGTCTAGTGGACCAGTACAAACCATGGATAAGTGTTTTATCTTAGAGGGAATTTGTGCTTTTGAAAATAGTTTGAGTAGCCAGTCTTGCGTGCGGGGAGCTTAAGCTTTGATCTTTGGAGTTCATTGATGGTGAAGCAGGATTTGAACACTTGGCACCTGTTTGTCAGGTTTTCACCAAGGTACTTTCCCAATAGCACCTTTTTACCAGGTTTTCACTGAGAGAGTGATTTTGTTTCTTTTTGATTTTTTGTTATCACCAAGGTGCTTGTTTGCCAGGTTTTCACCAAGGTAAGTTTTTGTATTTTTTTATTTTTATTTTTATTTTCTGGAAATGTAGATAAGTGCCTTAACCATGTGACCTCAAGCATAGAACCTCTTGAGGTGCATGTTGTTGATGTAACCTGGGAGCTGATCTCCTTCTGGTGTTTCCAGTTGGTATGCCCCACTATTGTAAGATGTGACAATGACATAGGGTCCTAGCCAGTTAGGCTCAAAATTTCCTGGTTTCACCCTCTCTGCTTAGTTCTTTTGATTCTCCATAAGTATGAGGTCTCCTAACTTAGAGGTCTTTGGCCTCATCTTCTTGTGATTGTTCCTTCTAAGGAAATTTTGATAGCCTTGTAAGTGGTTGAGTGCATTTTGTCTCCTTTCATCTACCAGTTCTAGTTCATTGAGCCTTGCTACTCTATAGTCTTCATCTGAAATGAGGTTCTTCAATGAGATTATTAGGGATAGAATTTCCACTTTGAGGGGTAAGACCCACTCTGATCCATATAATAGTGAGAAAGGAGTGGCTCTTGTAGGTGTTCCCACACTAGTTATGTTTCCCATAGTGTGGGACTAAGTTGTAAATGTCAGTCTCGCCCTGATTCATTGACTATTTTCTATAAAATCTTCAGGATGGTTTTGTTTGTTTCTTCTACCTGACCATTCCCTTTTGGATAGTAGAAGGAAGAGAAACCTTGTTTGATGTGTAACTTCTCACAAAGGTCTTCAATATCTTGATTTTAGAAAGGTGTACCATGATCTATTAGTATGGTTTGATGAATTCCATACCGACAGATGATTTTGTTGAGTATGAGAATGGAGATCTGCTTATCGGTGATATAGGTGGGAGGAATGGATTCCATCCATTTAGTGAAGTACTATGTTTCTATAATGATGTACTCATCTCCATTAGATAAGGTTGGTGTAATCTTACCCACTAGGTCAAATCCCCACTTAGAAAATGGCCATGGTGAAGTGATGGGATTGAGTTCTTGGGCTGGTGCATGGATGAGGTCTCCATGAATCTGACATTGTCTACATCTTTGTACATATTGGTTGGCATCTGTCTCTACTATGGGCCAGTAGTATCCCATTTGGATGATCTTCTTTGCTAAGTTATTTCCACTTGTGTGGGTTCCACAAATTCCTTCATATACCTCATACATGGATCTTTGGGATTTGGTGGATGTGAGACATCATAATAGTGTTCCATCTAGACTTCTTCTATATAGAGAACTAGCAAGAAGGCTGTACCTAGAGGCTTGGCGGATGAGGGACTTATTCTGGTTCCTAGACAAATTAGGAGGGAGGATACTACTTTGGAGGTAAATATACATGTCATGGTACCATGGGGTTTTAGGACCAACAAGAGCACATGTTGATTCTGTTATTAATGCTTGATGTGCTGATATCATGAGTTTCTCTACCATAAACTGGAATCTGGTCTTGTTGCCTGGCATGTCGATCAAGGATACTATAGTAGCCATCACATATGTTGCTTTGTTTTGAACTCTTGGTACTTATTCAAATATGATGAAATGGAATGAAGCATGTAGCTTGTCCATCTGCTCTCTATATGGGATTAAATTCTCATCTTTCATCATATAGTCATTGTTTACTTGGTTCATGACCAATTGTGAATCTCCATAGACTTTGAGGTTCTTGATTCTCCATTGTATAGTTGTTTTCACTTAGATGAATAAAGCTTCATATTTGGCTATGTTGTTTGTGCATGGAAAGTTGAGTCTGAAAGATTTAGGGATCACATCATTTTTGGGAGTAATGAGTACTATCCCTGCTCCTGCACCATGGTTCATGCATGATCCATCAAAGTATAGTTTCCAAAGCTCTACTGTTGGTTGCACTGTAAGAATGGACTCATTTGGAAATTTAGACACTATAGGATGATGATCCTGTATGGGCGTCTCTACTAGTTAGTCCATAATTACTTGCCCCTTGATAGCATTTTTGTCCACGTATTCTAGATCAATTTTTCTTAGGATCATCACCCATTTATCTATTCGTCCTGTCAGTATTGCTTTCCTCAGTAAATACTTCAGGGGATCAATGTGTGATATCAGCTTGGTTTGATGGCTCAACATGTAATGTCTCAGCTTCTGGGAAGCAAAGACTACTGCGAGGCATGATTTTTTAATTGGTGAATAATTGACCTCATAAACCACCAAGGTTATGCTGAGATAGTAGACAACTCTCTCTTTGCCTTGGTCATCATGTTGTGCTAAGAGCACTCCTAGTGCTGAATCAGTTGCCGATATGTATAGAAGTAATGGCCTTCCTTTAATGGGTGGCACCAATATGGGACACTTCAATAGATATTCCTTGAATATTTTGAATACTGGTTCACATTATTTTTTCCATATGAATGTCACATCTTTGTGTAGTAGATGTTGAAATGGATGGCACTTGTATACTAATTGGGAAATGAAATACCTTATGGATTGAAGCCTACCTTGTAAACCCCATAGTTGTCTTAGATTATTCGGTGGTGGCATGTCAAGGATAGCCTTGAATTTTCCTGGATCTACCAGCTCAATGCCTTAGTGTGACACAATGAACCCCAAAAGCTTTCCTGCGGTGACCGCGAATGCACATTTTTTTGGATTTAGTTAAACTTTGTATTATTGCATTCTATCAAGTATGGATCCCAACACTTGTAGATGATATTTTTTGAGCATTGACTTGGCAAGTATGTCATCGACATAGTCTTCAATCATTTTGTGAATGAGATCATGGAAGATAATTGTCATAGCCCTTTGATATGTTGCTCTGCATTTTTTAAGATCAAATGGCATGATATTCCAATAGTAAGTGCCCCAGGCACATGTAAATGCAATTTATTTTTGGTCTTCTGGTGCAATCCTTATTTGGTTATATCTTGAGAAGTCATCCATAAGTGATAGCATTTGATGTCCTGTTGTGAGATCTACTATCATGTCGATATTAGGTAAAGGAAAGTCATCCTTGGGACAAGCCTTGTTTAGGTCTCTAAAATCTATGCAAATGTGGATCTGACCACTATGATTGGTTACTGGCACTAGATTAGATATCCAGTCTGTGTATGGGATTGGTCGTATGAATCCAGCATCTAGGAGTTTCTTCAGCTCTTCTTTGACTAGTAATACAACATGTGGGTGCATCTTTCTCAAGTTTTTCTTGATGGGTTTAGTGTTTGGTAACAATGGTAGATGATGTAACACAAGATTTGGATCTAGGTCTGGTATGTATTAGTAGGACCATGCAAATTTGAATTTCCTTTCTTTGAAGAAGCTAATGAACTGCTCTCGTTCCTCTGGAGTGAGTGATTTTTCCAAGTAGATATTCGTTGGGTTCTTTTCATCACCTAGGTTGACTTCTTCTGTTTCCTCAGCTAGCAATTCTGAATTTTCCTTAGTAAAGGGGAGGAGGTCCTACTTTCCATCCTCTAGCACCTCAATGAGGTTTTCACTAGAAGATACTTCTTTTATTGTCTTTTTGTCATTTTTTGTGTCAGAAAGCACCTTGCGGTTTTCACTTACTAACTGTTCTTTTTTTCTTTTTTATTTTTCTTTTTGACTAGAAAGAGGAGCTTACTCCCCGAAATATGTTGATCTATCTAGGTCATTAGAGAAACCTTCCTTATCATCTGTTGATGGCATTCCTTCTTTGATTCCCATGAATTCTATGATAGCCTCATCATTTTCATATGAGGAAATTGGGAATTGTTATCGATATGCTTATTGATGCATGGCTGGTCCTCTATGGTTAATTGGTCGAACATTTCCTCAAGGTGTATAGTTTTGACTAATTGAGGGAAATAGTTTGGGATGGATGGTTCAAAATTTTTGAGGGATCTCCACTTGTACTCATGGGAATTAGTTATGCTAGAATGATCATCAGATGTCTCACTTTCCTTGTCATCTTGGATAGCTTGGTTAAGGTTTAATCGGGAGTAAGATGTTCCCACTTCATATGGCAATAACTCTTGGAGTATATTGCTGATCAAGGCATGTTCTTGGTTTTTCCCCCGGTGTAACTCTGCTACTTGTTCTTGATAAATGGGTATGTCTTGGGTGGTAGGATTGGTTTTGTTTTTCCCATAGCCTAAGCCTCTCTTATTTCTTTGGGTTGGTGGTAAAGACAATTCCATTAGACCTTTTTGTCTTGCCCCTAGATCATTCCTACCATCATACCCAAAATTTTGCAACATTATGAAGCTGGCTCCATATGTTGACACGGGTATGTGTGCTTGAAGTGTATCTTGTGGGTCTTGATACAACCAAGTGTTTATAGCTGGATCAAAAGGGTTCTCTTCTGCAATGTCTCCCCACTTGATGAAAGTGGTGGGTTGACATCTAAATAGAACAGGCTTTGGGGTTTCAGGTGCTGTCACTAGCTATGGCATGCCATATGACCTTGGGCTTTGTGTCATGTTGGTGATGGTAAAAGCTTCCTCCTAGCTGTATTCACCACATCCTTTATCTGTAATGGATATCTTTCCCACTTTTCTTTCTATATCCTTGGGAATAGAGTTTGAGGTGGAAGGGATGCTTTCCTCTTGGTTTGAAGGAACTTGATTGTCAGTATTAACAATGGTGTTAAAGTATTGGAATGGGTTTGGGTCTCCTTGAATAATAATTTATGCCCCCTGGTATGGGAACTTGATGTACTGATGATATGTGGAGGGTACAGCTTGCATCTCGTGGATCCATGGCCTTCCCAGTAACATGTTATATCCCAACTCTAGGTATAAGATTTGGAACAGGGTGTTCTTGATGACTAGGCCTATTCAGACTGGTAGTATGATGATACCTTTGGAAGACCTTTCTTCTTCATCATAGGCCTTAATATTGATTCTCCTCAAGACATCAATGTTGGATTTAGAATATTCCAAGTGTTTGATTACTTTCAAAGTACATATGTTTAATCCTGCTTCACCATCAACAAGGACACTACAAATCACGTGTTTGTGAACTTAGATGAGAAAGTGCAAGGGATCATTATGCAGAGGCTTGTGTAGTGGCACATCATGGTCTGTAAAGGTACCATGGTTTGGAAGTTTTTAGAGTTATGTCCCTTGGGATAGCTTCATTTTGGAGTTCTTGGTCGAGGAATTTCTTGTGATGTGGGGATATGTACAAAAGTTTGAACATAGATATTTGGGAAGGCATGCACTTTAAGCTGGTCTATGGATCAGAAGTTGTTGGATATTTAGTTGGTATAGCAGAAGTGGAAGGCATTCCTTGCAAGACAAATTTGGTACGACGCGTGGTGACAAAACATTTAGCACTTGGGTCTCTAATAGTAATAGTAGCCACACGACTATCTGAAGGGTTGATGGAGTAGAAGGTGTTATCTACAGTGGCATAGGTGTAGTTTACTTGTTTTGAGTTTCCACCAGACCCAGAGGATTTCCCTTTATTGTGATCATGGAATGTGTCGTTGAAGATTGTATGATCAGTGGTGCCTTTTGATTGGGCATTGGTGACATTGATAACCCCTGTGTCAATCAGTTCTTGAATGGTGCTTTTCAATCGATAGCAGTTGGGTGTTTTGTGTCTCTTCACCCAATTAAATTCACAAAAGTCATTATCATTTTACCACTTTGGTTTTATAGCACCATGTTCATATTCTCCAATTTCAGGCAGAGTGATAGCATTGGATTGTATCATCTTTCTTAAGATTGATTCTATTGAATCCCTGAATGGTGTGTAGTCTCATTTAGGAAATGGAAACCGTTGTGGGCATTGAGTGGGTGGTTTATTGTTTGACACTATTGTTTTTTGAATAGGGGGTGGTTGGTTCTGATTGTGCACTTGCTGAGTGGGCACTATGGGTTTCTATTTTCCATAGGTGCGCCTTGCAGTGACACTTTTGGTTTGGCATAGTTGATCATCTTTACATCAATGACACCATCACTGGTGACATTTTTGTTCTTGTTCCACCACTTGGCTTTATTCATTAAAGTTTTTTTTTTTTTTTTTTGGGTAGGATCTTCAAGGATACGTCTTTTGACTACGTTTTTATCACAGCAAACTCATCATTTGATGAGTTGATTGAAGTTAGGAACTGGCTACAATTCTATAGTAAATGACATATCTGGGATCAGATTGTCAACGAACATGACTATGACATCTTTCTTGAGCATGTCATATGTTATTCTATTCCCAGTGTTCCTCCACATTTGTAGGAATTTCATAAAGGATTCTCCATCTTTCTGTTTAATGTCACAGAGGTCCTTGATGTTGACCTTGCATTCAATATTGTGATGGAAGTGAGAAATGAATTTTTTAGCCAACTCTCTCAGGACCAGATTCCATCAGGTAAGTGTGAGAACCATTCCTTTGCTGGTCTAGCTAGACTTTGTGGGAACAGTTGCATTAGGTATGTTTCATCATGCCTGACTTTGATGCAACTAGAAAATAACTCTCTAATATTTTCAACAGGGTTGGTGTTGCCTCTGTATTTTTTTGAACTTGGGTACCAAGAAATGACTGGGAAACAGAGACATGTGTAATGAATAATCAAAGGTGTATGGGTATAAATCCTCTATGGTGTAGGACTTGGTTTTCCCTTGATTATGCATGTCCATCATTTGGGTTTGAAGACTCTGCACTTGCAGGATTAACATGTATGTCTAAGATTGAGGAATATTGGTGACATTGTACCTTTGTGATGTAGGAGGTATGAGGTTGCACCTATATGTCCCTTGATTTGAGACATATGATCTAGCCCTTGGGACTTGATATTTCATCCCCAGCGTGTCATGTTGATACGAGGGTATTTGATTGGTCCAAGATTGATTTCGTTGTTGTTGTTGGGGGGTTTGTTGTTGCTGTGGTTGGGGTTGTTGTTGTTGTTGTGGTTGGAGTTTTTTTTGATGTGGTTGTTGTGATCCCTATAGAAGCAAAGGTGTAACCTTGGGTGGACATTGACTGAATTTTGGTCCCGCAGAGATGGATCCCCGTGGGAGCGAGTTACTAAGCCCAAGGCTAGAAGGGATTGACTATAGTATCAGAACAGTCGCAAAAGGGTTGTTGCTTGTTTGTGAAATTGAGGACATATCATGAGAGCTTGATGAAAAAGGCCACGGGGCCAAATTTGAGGTACACTAGTGACCATGGGTGCACTTAGTTGGGAGCATGTTATGCTTTGTGTGGAGGATGTGCTAGCTTGATTTGCAGAGCTAGTATGTTTTGACCAGTCTGCGTTGATGTCAGTGTCATCAAAGATGGAAAGATTTGGGATATCACACATTCCTTTTGAGAGGGTTGAGTGGTATTTTGACTTGTGAGAGGGTTCTCAGGCCATAATGTGTACACATTAAATTCAGCAGGGAGTTTGACTCCCTTCTTAATCAACATAGCTAAGAATCATTATGGATTTTTCTCTACAACAGCGTTAACAACCTGTGTAGAATAGGCATCTTTCTTTGTCTTTGAGCTCCTCCTCTATGATATTGTGGAACAATGTTGTTCTACGGGGATTCTCAATGAAAAGAATAGGACTAGGGTTTCTGAAAGGGTCATCCTATCACTCTTGCCCCTATGGGGGGAATTGGTTGATATAGGCCTCGTCAGGTTGAGTCTTATCCTTTGACCTAGTGTAAGGACAAGGTGTGTGAGACATAATGTTGTCCAAATTTTTTGACCAAAACAAGTGATATAAAGAAAACAGAAAAAGATAACGTTTCTAGGAGAGTCTGAGTTATGTTTGGACAAGGGTAATTTGAGGGACAGATGTTGATTTATCTTGATCTCAAAAGACTTGGTGATATATGATATGGAGACTGACTATTGCCTTGGACAAATATTTTGATAGAGAATGATGATTTTGAGATAACGGGATCAAGATAATCGAGTCTGAACTTTTGAACTAAAGATGTTTAGACAATAATCATGTTTTCAAAGAATGAGTGATCTTCAATGTTTAGAGATTCACACAATGTTCTTCACATTTTTTTTGGACAGACACTAATCAAGAGAGGTGGAGAGAGAGTAGAAGAGTGAGAGAGAGGTAAGGACATAGAGATAAGGAATATTGATAGAGAGATAGAGAGGGATAGGGAAATATATAGAGAGATATGTAGATAGATGTAGAGAAAGGTATGGATAGAAAGATAAAGAGGATATAGAAAAAGGAAGATAGAGGTAGAGAGATTTGTATGTAAAGAGGTAGAGAGAGGAGGAAGGGGGATATAAAGAATTTGAGATATAGAGATATAGAGAATGAGAGATAAAATGAAGAAGAGAGAGGTAGAGATATAGATATATAGAGCATGAGAGATAAAAATGAATGAGAGGTAGAGATAGTAAGATATAAATATAGAGTGGGAAGGAGAGATTAGGAGATAAAGATAGAGGGGGAAATAGTGAAAGAGAAAGAAGGTGAGAAAGACAATAATAGAGAGAGAGAGAGAGAGAGAGAGAGAGAGAGAGAGAGAGAGAGAGAGAGAGAGAGAGAGAGAGAGAGAGAGAGAGAGAGAGAGAGAGAGAGGGGAAAACATTGATAGAGAGGGATAAGCAAGGAGTGTGTACATGCTTATGAGAGAGAGAGGGATGTGGAGTGAGGAATAGACACACACACATAGAGAGAGAGAGAGAGAGAGAGGTCCCTTGTTTGATTATATGGGGTTTGGGGATTGATTTCTTTATCTTCAATTGCAAGCGACTTCTTTCTATCAAATTTACACCTTAAATGGGCTTGGGTAGAAGCAACAAGCTTATTGTAAATGTAATGGAAGTTATCATGATTTGCAATTCAGCATTATACCCATTTGTTTTATGTAATAAGATTGATCTAAATATAGGATAAGAAATCTTATTCAATAATGGTGGAGACTATATCAATCTCGATATCCTTCAATATGCAAGATCCAAGGTTAATCAATTATGCTTCAAAGTATACAATGCTCAATCTAATTTGTCATTGTATAATTCTTATGTTGAATAATAATGGATGATCTTAACATGATATATCTTTCAAGTGTAAGATTACTGTTTCTTATATGTTCTTATATGAACACTTTTCTTATTTGCTATGAACTGAAGTACATATTTATTTATACCAACTATTGTACCTAATATTGAACTTGATGTATATGCAAGGGTATTTATTTGTGAAAAAAAATTATACGTTGTTCTTGATATCTTCTCTATGATTATGAAAAATATACTTTTGCTATAAATCCAATCTAACTGTTTATCTGATATAATACAATTAATGTCCATGATATGATGTTTGGATATCATTGTTTCAGATGTATGATTTAATGCTTATGTGATATTTACATTGCTTATTTTTTATTTCAATTTTTGAATATCATGCAATCTGATTTCTGACTACTAGTGGACTACTTCCACTTGGTTTTGTAAGATTTTGAAGTAATATGATTTGTTGAAGGCCTATGCTCTCATGAATGTTCCAATAATCATGTATATGTAATATGGAGGAATGGATGATCCTCTTTGAATAGAGATTGGTCCTCCTATAATAGCTATAAGGAGATTTGAGTGTGGAGTGGAAACTCTTCAATACATTAAACTCACTGCACACTTTTAGTTAATGATCAATATATTTTTTTTTTACTAAAAATTATTGTATTAGTATCTTCTCACCTTAATGCTATGCACCGTAATCCTTTATTTAAGCATTTCTTCTATGATTATTTTATTTTTATCAAATAATCTCTTGGTTCTAAGTTTCCATGATAGGTAATAGTGGAATTAATTATTGCTTCATCCACAATGCCCTCGTGAGTGATGTCTTCAGTTGTTGAGTTTCTCCTTTGATACTCCAGATAACGATTTCCATGTCCTTCATATGCTTCTAAACTTGCAGACTCTGGAACACCTGAGGATAATACATTATATATGTGTGTGTGTGTGTGTGTGTGTGTGTGTGTGTGTGTGTTAATCAAATGATGGAGATGATGCAGACCAAATGATAATAGGTATACATGTTTGTAGAAATGGTTAGATCAATTGTTATTTTGTCATTGATGTCAAGCAATTGATTGCTGATTTATATTGAGTTACCATATCATAAGAAGGAGAAGTTAAATGGGTGACAAATACAGATCAGATAATGATGAAGTAATGTTGATATAGTTGTTTGCTACTATATATTTGATGTTATCAAGTCGGTACATCTTATTGATTAAGTTAGGGATTGAAAAGAGTTAAGTTATGACTAAAAAGAGTTACTCTATCGAGCTAGATAGAGTCAGTTGGTATAGAGTTGTGTTAGTGAGTTTTAGTTACTGAGCACCGAGCAGTGAATGAAGTTAGTTATCGAGTTGCAAGGCAAGTTACCGAGTATAAGATACTAATTAAGAATGATGATAAGATATAATTTAATATGAGCTATGATGATCTGGATGTTGATAAGAATTAAAGGAAGTTTTTAGAGGATCTACGAGTGATAAAATTCAATGAGAAGATCTAAGGAAAATATTAAGTGTTTAAACCTGATTATTAGAGTTCCAAGAAAAAGTTCAAGTTACGGGGTAAAAGTTAAATGGTTTACCGAGCTAAGATTTATGAAGAAGATGATCAAACAACTGAGAGAAAATAATGGAAAACCTAAGCAAGGAGATTAAGAGGCAAAAAATTTTCTATATAAAGGATGAGAACTAATGAGAGAAGAGATGTTGGCTAGTTGAATTGAGAATCATAAGAAGCTGAAGAACAAAAGTTATCGAGAAGAACAGAGACGCAGAAAGAGAAGAATCTATAGTTTAGAGAAGAGATAAATGGAGTATGTGATGCTAGTATTCATGTGATCATAAAGGATCTGACCCAAGAAAAGGTAGTTTCTATATCTACATATCAAAGTTTTACTATTGCTTATTAGCATTTGGAATAGATAAAATCTCTTAACTAGGTGGATTTAACAGTCCTATTTGTAAATCCTAGAAGTAGGTGACATTCCAAAATAGTATTTAAAGACCTCTAACAAGGCCACTCCTAATAGGATGAAGATCTTAATAGATCTAAGGTAAATCCCTTAATAGGGTCACATATAGAAATTTTTTTTGTAATCTTTAACATGATAAGTTCTTAACTGAGCGTACTTCAGAAGGGTACATTTTTATTATGGGTCACAATTTCCACAAAGGTTTTTCCCTTATTAGGTTTCCTCATTAAATCTAGTGTTAACTGAGTTTGAATCATTGATTTGTATATTATGAGATGTATGGTTGTATAAGTTATTAAGTTATTTGGTGAGTCGGTCATTATTGTATTCAGTTCTATCGAGAGAATCAGTGAGCTAAGTTTTAAGTATTTAAGTTTGATTTTGTTTGATTCACCCCCCTCTCAGTGGACCAACAATTGGTATCAGAGCCTGGTCACAGGTTTGAATCCCCTTGGGTAACGTTGAGGGGGATATTGTTTACAAATGGTTAGTGCCCCCCTCATGATTCATGACAAGGGACTAACCGCCTCCTGTGGATTTTACAAGTAGTATTTGTCATTGCACCAAAAGATCGACCTTTCAATGCCTGATATAACCACTAGACTAATAGAATCCATAGGGGGTAGTTAGTCCCTTGTCACAAATATTGAGGGGAGCGCTGACCAATTTCCAACTATATATATATATATATATTCATCGTATCAATACTTCCAACATTGCCTCCCTAACTTGTGAAACTAATCTATGAACTTTGGCTTCATTAATTTCTATGTTGGTCAATGGCAAGGCAATCACAAGAAGTTTCTAATGATGGATGATGTATCTTTCTAGTGTATTCCCTCCTTTGATTCTTTCCCTAGCTTCCTTATTTTCTCCTTCTAATATATTGATATCTTATAATTTTCTCCTTGTTCTTCCTAGTTCATCTCCAATCCATTCCTTATTGGAAGATTTGAATGTCTTTGTGTATCTTACATTGCCAAAAGACATCTCCCCACCTTTTTTAACAAATACTTGCTTAGTTGGATTTTATATCAATGTAAATATAATTCATATTTGTTTATTTAATTAATTTTATTATTATTATTTAATATTAAATTCTCTTTCACCAAGTTTTTTAACATTTATTTTTTATTGAACCAAATATAGTTTTCTTCAATATATTGGCCAAACCAATATTTTATATATTGTTTGTAATTTTATATTTTAATATTATTATTTATTATTAAAGTTTATCTTAAAAAGGGGACATTACAAAGAGGCATGGAGGGGAGAGAGGGGGGGAGAGATGATGATGACAAAATATATAGAGATAATTTACTTTCCTTATTAGTTTTTTATAATATTCTTCCGTCGATTAAACTATCACTATGTTTGTATAGTTTCCATGATGAGTTGATAACTTCTTACAAACAAGATAAATCTCAAACATACTACAAAAATAACTAAGGTAAAAATTATGTATGCATCTCTCTCTCTGTAAACTAATTTTTATATTTCTAGCCACCTCTCTAAATATTTCTTCTAAATTTATATAGATTCATTTAAAATAAT
Source organism: Thuja plicata (assembly GCA_018584345.1). NCBI lineage: Eukaryota > Viridiplantae > Streptophyta > Pinopsida > Cupressales > Cupressaceae > Thuja > Thuja plicata. The sequence continues at coordinate 2,187,348 of MU228352.1, read as the reverse complement.
ATCATAATTTATGATTACAGGACATAATAACATGACCAAATTAACCCTGGATAGAATAACCCGACCATAATAACCCTTGGACAAAATAAGCCAGGGTCATAATAACCCATTCTAAAATAACCCGCAATAAAAAATAACCCATGGAAAAAATAACCCCATAAGCTTATAGAGAAAGGAAAACAAAATTTATAAATTAAAAGTATATTTCTAAAAAACCTTTTTATTCAAATTTTTAATTAAAGTGTCAAATTATGAGCAATGCCTCTTATATAATCTAAAACATTATTATTGTTATAACCATCACCTAGTCTTTTTATTCTTTCTTTGAGTTCACGGTAGTTTTTCCTACTTGGTTGTGTAGTGTGTCCAGTCATATATTTCTCTATTTTATTCTCTTGGAGACCCTGTTCTTTTTTCAATGCTTTGATGAATTTCCAGATTGGTCTATGTGATGATTGAAGCAATTCACTAAATCCTCTATGCCATCCCTCAATATAACTATTGGTTTTGGGAAGATCATCTTGAATAGCTGAATAACAGTTCCACATTGTGATTGGAAACTTGGGTGACTGTCTGTTTCCTCTTCTAGTTAGTCTTCCAATCCATGTGTCTTCAAAATAGTCAATTATGGGTTGCAAAGTCTCCTCATGTTCTATATAATAAGGATATTGTAGAAGTGTTTTGAATGCATTGATTACATATATCTGAGGCACAAAAGCTAATGCAACAAGTTTTTTGATCTCAACTGAAAATACTTCATCGACACTATAACATGTTTGCAGACCTTCTTCTTAAACTTTCCTCCACAAGCACTGAGAGAAATGGAAAAAGCATCCCCAAATAGTGACATTTGGAAAAATTTCAGAAATAGCTCCCTTGAAACCTAATTCAAAATCAATAAGTATTGTTTTTAGGTTTAGATCAGGTTGGAGTTGTTTTAATTTTACAAGTACTTGTATATAAGTGGATCTTGTTTTGTTGGTCATATGAATATAGATGAGTGAAAATATTGCATCAATTTTTAAGCCATGAATTGTGTACAACTACTGAAAAACTTGGTACTGTTTTAAATGTACCATCACTAAACCAATTTTCAGATTATTTTAGTAATTGCAAATTTTGTGTGGTGGTGAATATTAAAAAATGATTCTCATCATTACTATCATGAAAAAGAAACTTTTCCCCTCTATTGGTAATTGTATATTCAATTGGTAAGATAAGATCTTTGGATGTCTGGGGATTTGGTGGTGGTGCTTCAAATTTATTCTTTTCCTTCAAATCATTTTGGATAATGCATTGGTTGTGTTGGTACTCCTAAATTTGGGAACAAATTTGGAGTGACCATGTTAAACTTTTCAAACAAGCAAAGTGAATATCCTTGAAATTTTGTGTAAGACTCAGTTGGAGTGCTTGAAAAAGGTGCCCGGATGATTTTCACGAGATACAAATTTGGAAGAGGCTTTAATGCCTTTCATTTGATGTATGC
>MU228352.1:2162336-2175874 GCA_018584345.1 Thuja plicata | reverse complement strand
TAGGAGTCTTTTACAAATAACCCTGTTAGGGGTGGTGGACTCACTGTCCAAAAGCTCACTACTTGATGGTGAAGGCTACAACCTTCTGAATAATAGATATGCACTATATCTAATGATGAACTGTAGATTAGACCTGCTATCTTGATCAGATCTAGTGTATTTTAATCTTTCACTTCTTCTTCACATAGACTCTTTATGAATGAACCAACTCTGATGATCTGCTTTGTACATCTTTCTTATCTCTTCGTATCATTCACACTTAGCGTGTCACCTTTGACTTGCTATAAGTATCCTCCTCATAGTATGAGATCATGGGACCTATAATACAACTCTTCATAACATCCTTGTCGGCTCTACTAAGCATGCAAGCATAATTATAACCGTGCAAGTATAAACCAAATAGACGTGACGCTTCACTAAGTCGGCCTCACCAATTTAACTCTAACTTTGCAATCTTCTTGAAACACATTTGGCACCTTTGGATTAATATCATCAGCTCATGACTAAACATGAATATACACATGCATATACAGAATATAGGCGCAACTCAAGAAACATGAAATATATGTCGGCCCTAAACCGTTACACTTCCAGAACTGTAACTGCCAATAACAAAATTACATAACTTTACTGAAACATCATATCTGAGTCTGCGTGTATGAAAATAACATAATAAACATGTCAACAACATGTATCTATTCATGCAAGTCTTCATATCATCATTCTTCTAAGTACATACAGATTACTACTGTGTATTATATGTTGTCATCAATGACAAACATACAATCAATCAACTGCTCAGAATCAAATCTCCAACAGTTCCAACAAGCCACTTGAGGTGGAAGGTCCTATCTTTGATGCACTCACAATGCCTAGGGAGAGATGAACTACTATAGGATTCCCTCAATATTGAATATGTCCTCCACTAGGATTGGGGGATATCAAATCTGTGCTAGACCTCCTGCCAACTTAGAAGTTTACCATCATGTATGATATCAACAAATTACTTAACAACTTTTCTTTCCCAGCTTCGAGCATAACATCCTTGAAGTAAGGCTAAATGTTTGTCACCATGTCTTAGGTAAATGTCATGCCCAAATTTAAAGTAAAAAATACAACTTTTTTTTAAATAGTGTAATACTATAGTGATTAATTATAGTTGCGAGGTTACCAAAGTTTACTAAACTAACTTCTATGTTTACATCATTAAGGAATTAAGTTACGTTGATAGGTAAGTTACTTTTTTTGCTAGTAGGGTCAAGGGGAATCATGATGTCCTGTCAATGTCCCTCAACCCATTCATTAAATTTCTAAGTTTAATTTTTTTGATCATCAAATCAGTGCTTAACCCCTAATAAATTTGAGAAGGGAATTAAAATAGTGGTATAATTACATTGATATTTATTTTTCTAAATTAAATCTCCCTTAGGATGGGTGTCATAATGATCAAATGATTTAACAATAGGGAAGTCGATAACCCTATAATAATTTAGTTTAAATACTCTTTTATTAGAGTTTGATGATGTGATAATTAGTTAATATAATTGCTTTAAATGATTACCTTTGCATTTCTGATAAAATTTTCTATCCTATCAAAGTAGTGTATTAAAGTTTGACCTTTGTTGATTAAGTCGATTGATCTTAAAAATAATACTAATGTTTATTATTTCATAAAAACCACAACTGAATTAATGCTAAAATTGACCTATATAATTACTATATCCCTATAGTAATAATATAGGATGCATTATTTAATTTAACTTTGATTGAACCCTTTTAAATTTTATTTAATGAAAATATAATAATTAATAGACTAGGTATATTAAAACTGATCATTTAATATTCTTTAATAATTTAAACCTTTTAAAATGTCACTAATAAAGTATATTTGATTACCTAATTAGAAATTAATTTAATATTCGTCCATAAGGTAAGCTCTTAATAAGAGTCTCTTTAATAATCGTCTAGATACATTATTTAATTAATTATTTACATTTCAAGGGCTTCATTTTATAACTTGATTTAATTAATACTCCACCATAATCTAAAAGAATATTATTTTTAAATTTTGGTTAGATAATAGTTTAATCATTAAACTATTTTAAAAGAGTTTGATCAATGAATTTAATTAATTAAGCTAAAAAGCCCCACAAAAAATCAACCTAAGATAATATTAAAACAATTATTTAATGTGGTCAAAAGGCAAAATAAAATAAAAAAGAGAAAGAATTCCCTCCCAACACATTTAAATTCTAATCTAAAGCATTATTTTATTTTTATTATCCACAACCCTAACCCTAATTTTGAAATTAGGGTTAAGGGGTTTTTTCAAGACCAAGAAAAACATCTCTTTCCTCTTTTCTTTTCCCTCTTCTCCTACCCCATTCTTCTTCTAACCCTAGTTTTTTTTCTTTTGTTTTACTCTATAGATTTGTTGTAGGTTGAAGAATGGAGGCCATGGAGGATTTATATATTTATGGAGGCATTAGTGAGTGGGGCGAGCCGACTGCCATGGCGAGTCGTGACCACCGCCCCTCCACCACAGTCCACGACCATTCAGCTGTAAATAAAAAAACAATGTTTCTTTCATTAATACAACACACACACACACACACACACACACACACACACACACACACACACACACACACACACACACACACACACACACATATAATGCAGATATANAACACAACACACACACACACACACACACACACACACACACACACACACACACACACACACACACACACACACACACACACATATAATGCAGATATATATTCATTTAGATACATTCTATTCATAAATAATAGAATATAATAAGTATAAATATGGTATGTATTTTAAAAAAAAGCAAAATATATATTTATATGTTCAGTTTTATTTCAATATCATAAATAAACAGAATATACAAAGGAAAACAATATAAGATATAGGCATATATAAAACTGAATATATATATGCAAAGATTTTTTTTGTCTTTTAGCATAAACCCTTTAAAAAAAATTAGAACCTTAAAACATAATGTTAAAACTTAAATATATGTACAGGTTTCCATTTGGAAATATCTGTGTAAAACAAAATATTAAGGGATGGAGGATTTTACATATACATTTACATGTACAAATATATAAATGTGATTATGAATAATGATTGTCACTCAAATAGTAAAACCTATCTACCTCCATAATCATACTTTGAACACAAAGGGAAATCATACATTATTTATTTATTATTCTTTTCCAAAGAATACTTACACAATAGATGAAGAGTAGAAGTACTCCTTTCTATTTAACTTTCAATAAAATGACATAGGTTAAATGAAACACATTCGATATCTAATTTTCTTTCTCACTGCATTTTTCTTATAAGATTTTGAAACCTTTCTAAGAAAATAAATTTATAATATCTTCATTTACTTTACTTCATAATAACATACAATTATTTCTTTTTTTTTTTCACAAAAACAAGATTAAAATACATTAGCCACATAGGCTATAACATATACAAAGATGTAGATCATGCAAAATCTATTTTCCAAGTTTTTCCCTTCTTCAAGGGTTCAAAATGCAACCATAAACCTGCAATAAGTTCAAAAAGACCATAGGATGCTCACCTCCTAGCCTAGGCCTCTAAGAGGCCACCCATAGCTTGGGGAATTAAAATTAGGCAGGTCATACACACACATAACAATGATAGAAAGGAAACAAACACATAACAAAACTTCCAACCAAGGCTTCCGCAATGGGTCTCACAGTGACCCTAAAAATGGGGTGAAAAGGACCAAGTACCATATGGGGAGAAAGCCAACCAAATGTAAAAACAAAGCCTTCACAAGGCTTTCAAAAACATCTCTTCCAGCAAACTTTCCATACTCACAAATTCAACCCTTATGACCCCCAAGGCATCAAGGAAAAACTATACCCTTATGACCACCAAAAACAAGCAAGAAATGGCTTCATGGAGCCCATACTCCATGTTTTCTCCCTCTCCTCCTTGAGGAGAGACTCTACACCCATGGGCTATCCTAAAACATTCACCCTCAAGGCTACTCTCCCTCCCAAGGGTAAGTGGACCTTGAGAATTCCAAACACAAAAGATATGCAACACAACACAAAAGAAAACTCACAAGACAAAAATGGAAGAACACAAAATCATCCATTACAACACAAATTCAAAGCATACTAACATACTACAACCATTTTCTCATACACAATATGAACAACAAAATAATGGAGTGAGAACCACCAACCTAAGTCCAAGATTAAGGTAAGTAGTTGAGGATGAGCTCCTTTTGTCCAAGTCTCCCCTTCTTCCAAAGCTTCTCTAATTCTAGCCAAATCTCTAAGATAGAGAGTGGGTGTTCAAACTCTCAACAATGGAGAGTCTCCACTAAAAATGTCTCTACAAATCTCTTGGAAAAGGGTAAGTTTCTCATTGGTTGGTCTCTATAAGCTTGTTACAAACTTACCAAAAATTGATTCTAGAATGGTAACTCAAAAAATGAGAAAATTCCTTGCACCCAAATGGAAGGGTTGTCTAACCAAGACCATGCTTCCAAAAGTTTATTTTCGTCCATCTTGAAAATCCTACTTTTGGAAGGGTCTTTTGGTTAACTAAGAGTTTTCCTAGAGTTAAAAATGAACTTTACCCATAGGTATATTAAATGGGCTTCCTAAAAGTGTCTCAAACACACCCCTAGGTACCTTTCTAACCTCCCAAAAGTCTACCTACAGGTTACCCACGAAATTAAAGTGAAAAGACCATACCTCAAGCTCCCTAACCAAGGGGTTCACATGGGGATTCTCTATGGTACTTACCTAGGTTGGTGGAAAACCAATCCTCAAGTGGAAATGTCATGACCACATGTACACAATATAACTTTCAAGTGACACACACATTTTACACTTCACAAGCCACGTGACATTTCCACTTGAGCACACACCTAATTAAATTTACAATTTACAATTTGAAAAGAACACATTCAAGCTCATAAATTTACAAAATAAACACAATACAACAGATTCTCATCTCTTATTAGACGCAACCTTGGCTTGCACCGAATTCATATAGGCCTAGATTTGGTTCCCCAATTTATTTCCAAGGTCAAATTCCCTGCACGCTAAAATTGAATATCAGTAGCCCAAGGAAACAAATCATACATATAATTGACATACTTAATGAACAACATTACAGTATTTGTCATTTACAACCTATTCCACATAATTCACCAATAATTCCAAAATATTATTCACAAACCAATTCTCTCATGAAAACATTGGTATACATCGAATCATCATTCAAAATTCTAATTGACATCAATTTCACTTTAGAATGCAATTCACATCTTAGTGCAGTTAATCATAATTGTGTCATCTTAATGATAATCTAATCCTACTAAAAATAGTGCATATAATGATAATCCATCATAACACTATTGTGTTAGCCATTTAATTCAACCAATCTAATATTTAATTGCAATCCCCTTTAATCATTAAATGAACATCTCTACATACAATCACGACTCAACTCAAATGATCAGTTCATCTTCTTATGAAAATAAAATATAAGCGCCTATCATTTATCAAAATCATAACTCATCCATTGTGAATACAACTTCCTTATTCTAATCCAATCCACGCCATTCAAATACTTAAATGTTGGTCATGATAATTAGTAAACCAGTAAGCCCTAATGCAACATAATGTTTTCTAGAACTGTTAACATGAGTAAGAAGTAATAGAATACATCAAAGTTCATGCTTATCCCAAAATATATAATTCCATAATTTACCATAAAGGATTCACATACTAGGTCCTTAAGGATAGAGGAATTGTCATGCTGACCCAAGCAGGGTCTCTCCAAATTATCCAGCACAACTGTAGGGTCACCAAATGAGAACAAGGATGAATTAGACCGAGTGGGTCACATAAACACCTCTAAAAATATTATCACAACACCAAAAGATCATCTCAACCAGGCATATCATAACATATCAGAACCTCACAATGCATCTTAAGTCCAAGTAAGGTCTTACTAATCAGGTATGCACTGATCACCCTGAGGGTACAATCTCATGAGGGTACTATATTTTCATAAATGCAATAATAAAATCAATCCATGACCCTCAAAAATTTAACCATAAAAGGGAAATGAGGGAGGCTCTACACTTAGGTTCCACCATATAGACCTCTCCCCACAAATCAAGTTATCCTCATCAATGATATTATTATTAGTTACAAACTATCTAGTGCTCTCCCAACCTTTTCATATGGCCTTAAAAATATTGGATCCTACCACTTTGGTTAAGAAGCTATTGGACATTATGTCACTAATATGAAATCCTTTCCATTAAGATCCTTTAGTAGGGATAACTCTTTCAATATTATTTCTAATTAATGTCTTACAGGGTTCCTCACCTTGGGTAGCATTTTCTATCCATTTGACATCAAGAGTTATCCCTTGAGTCCTCAAATCCTTAAAATTCAACCCTCCCACCTCCTTGCTCATGATTCACCACTTCTAGTTAAAAACATGCCTTTTTTATTCCCTTTCCCATTTGATCACATGAACTCTCCAATTTGTTTATGAATATAGTTAAATTGAGCTTGACTGAAAAACTAAGCATAATCATAATAAATTGTATAAGAGGAGAAAATATTTTGACATACTTAGAATCTCCCAGGTAAGGATAGGTAATGGGTATTCCACTTACAAATACTTTTATTAATTTTACTTTTAATCCACCCCCACATCTCCTTTAGATCTAGACTTACTGAAAGAGGAATTCCCAAGTATTTGACTTGGTTATTAGGTCTCCCCCAAGAAAGTGAGAATCTATGGCACCAGTATGGGGGGTGCTCATCTCACCCCAACAAAATAGACTTGGGGAGTAAAATTGTACTCCCTGAACCTACACAAATAAATCTAACTTATTCATTAGGTTACAAACATTTCTCTCTCCCAATTCAATAAGTAAAGTTGTATCATCAACAAAATGGATGTTATAAAGATCTTCCCCATTGGTTATCTCTACTCCTTTCACTCTAGGGAAGAGTGAGTTGTCTCTCAGAATATAAAAAGGAGCATCAACATCAATTACAAATAGTGTAGGGGAAAGGAGACATCCTTTTCTGATAGATTTGGAGAGATCAAAGGGTTCTAACTTAGAACCATTAACCTCCACCCATTCCCTAGCCTCATTCATCAAAGTTTGAATCATTAAAAAAATAGCTTAGGGAATCCCAAGCTTTTCAAAATAATAAAAATGAATTTCCACCCAATCCTATCATAGGATTTTTCATAATCTAGAAACATCATACACACTTGTTGATTGGCTTCTTTGGCCCAGTCCATGGCCTCCCAATAAGTGAGAAAATTCTCTGAAATATACCGACCCTTGACAAAGCCATTCTGAGTTGGGTTATTCACATGTGGGAGAATATCATCAAGTCTTAAAGCTAGGATTTTTGCCAATATCTTGTATGACACATTAAGAAGTGTGATAAGTCTCTAGTTTTTAATTAGAGTCATATCACTCTCCTTTGGGATGAGTTTAATGAGCCCACTATTAATATCAATTCCTAGTGAAATTCTTTCAATAGATTTTGTACATACTTGGTGCAATTCCTCCCTAATCCAACTAATATTTTCCTTGTAAAATTCAATCGGGATGCCATCAGGCCATGGAGCCTTATCATTTCTCAAAGCCAGATTGGCTTAATTAATCTCTACCACTGTGATCGATCTTTCCAAATGTTTAACCTCTTCCTCATAGACTTTCTTCATAATGATACTGCTAATCTTCACCCTATCCCTCTCCATGTCATTCCCAACATCCACAAAAGTAAATAGTTTGTTGTAAAAGGAGAGAAAAGCCTAAAGAATATCCTCTTGACTATTTATCTCCTTTACATCTTCCCAGAGGCATTCAATTATTTCATTGTCTTCCTTATATTTGAGGATATGAAAAAAGTACTTGGATCCTTTATCCCCATGACTAACACAATTGAGATAGCCCTTATCTTGGTTCTTTTGATTTTAAGTTTTGTATATTCCTAAGGGAGTCCCTATCCTAGGACAAAGCCTCCTTGGCCTCTAAACAAACAAGGTCATTTTGTAGACAATCTTCAACAAGAATAAGACTATTATGTAGCTTAGTCTCTAATATTTTGTTACCTATTTATTTCTTCCTCCCCACCACTTGGAACAAAGCATTACAACTTCTCATTCTTTGAGACCATCTCTCAATAGCATTGTTATGTTTGATCGTCCATTTATTATACAGTCTAATAACACTAATAGAACCCTTAAAATCCTCATCTTTAAAGAGACTGATGTTTAGGGAAAAGGCTTATTTTTTACCCTCAAGGCTTGAGGGTTTACCAATGTGATAAATATCCCCAAAATTGGGGTGAAGGTCAGATAGTGTGGGGAATAACCCTAACACTTGATCCATTGTTTTCTTTTTTAAAACTAAAAATATCTTTATTCACATAAAATATGTATAACCTACTATAGATTCTCTTATCACCCTATTCAGAATTATACCATGTGTACCAAATGCCCTTATGATCTACCTTGTTACCAGTTAAAGGGTCAAACAATATATGCTTATTCAACATTCTATACCAATGAAATTTCTCACAACATTTTTTTCTTAAATTTGTACCCTCCTATTTTATCTTGAGGAACTTTCATCATATTAAAGTACCCACATAGAACCCATAAAATGTCATCTATTTGAAATATCCAATTCCACAACTTTATCCTCTCTTTGTAGTCATTGGCCGCATATACAGAATAGACACCAACTTCCTTTCCTTCTAGAGTAAATGTTACCCAAACCATTTTGTGAGTGGGAGAACATCCCCATCTTCTGATACATTTACTCTATTTGTTCCCTACAAGAATAAAAACCCCTCCCTTACCCCTTTGATGATTGGTAGTAAAGTATAAGGTATCCTTCCAAAAAAACTTCATGTTAACATCAAGATTAAGACCAATAGTTTCTATCTCTTGGAGAAATAAGATATCTATGTCTATGTTCATCAAAAGAACCCTCTTTATAACATATTTTCTATCTGGTGAATCAAGCCCCCTAACATTCCAAGAAGCACATTTGATATTCATAAGAAACATCAAGGGTTCATGTCCATGGGAGCTCTAAAGCTCTGGTAATAGCTAAGGAGTTGCTTTCTAGGGAGCTTAGTTTCTCTTTTACCAGAGGTTGAGCCAATCAACCTATCCCTCTTCCTCTCAGTCATAGATTTTATGGTCTAAGTGGAGTCAATAGTTTGGTCCATTACCTCCTTTTCTTTGTCACCTTTCTTAGTTTTCAACTTCATTCTTTTTTTGTGAGCACCAAAGATGAATATTTTAGGCTCCTCCTAGACACCTTTATATGGCACAATTACCAGCTTCTTAATGTCCCCATCTTCCAACTCCTCTCCAGCAAGATTCATCAGAGAATCCCCATTAACTCCACTCTCATGAAGGAGAGTGTTACCCTAAAAGGTAGGTCCTTGAATAATCACTGATTCTTTATGGGGTTCATAGGGGGAGGAGAAAAAAGGACGACCACCAATGAAAAGTTGGAGGGGTTATCTTCAAAATCATAAGCCAATTTTAGCACACCAAGGCCACCATGGTTCACAATTGGATCAACAATAGCTACATCATTACCTACCTTTCCCCAAAATCCTCCAAGACTTTGTCAAAATTTGAGGCTCTTCATTTAAAATGGCCATTCCCCTCTTGGAGGGGGTAGAGAATGAGGATATCCTCAATAATAGTCTATTCTTAAATAATGGGGGGGGGGGGGGCAGGATTTTGAAGCAAAACCACTCTTGATGCTACAACTACCTCTATATTTGGGGTCAAAGATTCTCCTAATTTTCTCAATAGAAATATTTTGAACATTTTGTGTCCTATGTTTAGGATGATAAATTGTCTCAATAAGCCCAAAATTTAGAGTGTTCACCTCTGGGAGGTCCCTAAGTTTGAAAAGGGCACCATTTTTGTTGCTAACAGGAAGAGAGGGTTTCTACTTAAAAGCATCATTAATATTATCCAAAGTTTTAGCCATGGATATTTCATCAACTTGAGATCCATCCCAGACCCTATTGAGGGATTCATCCTTAGGGTTCTTAGCATTCAAAAAAATATTAGATTGGTTGAGGTTTGAAGGGGTCGTAGAAGGGTCATTGATAGTTTTAGGGTGAGAATTGAAGTTGTTTTTTAGTAGAGGGAAACTATGCATCATATGGCCCTCCCCCTACACAAAAACGTAGGTATTTATATTTCCTAGGAACAAAACAAGATGCGACACCATTCGAAGATCAAATTTAATCTCACTAGGGAGGTCAAGCCCAAGATAAATGGAGATTAAAACCCTAACATCAGTATACATCAACAATGTAAAAGTTTTATCCATTCTAATCACATTCCAGCTGGGTTCCAATGCCTGGGGAATAAAATTCTAAAGGAACAGAGGAATTCTACTAATAGTTAACCACCTGGAGAAAGATAGTGTGAGTATTTCATCTTGAATTTCCTCGAGGGTCCAAGAAATGGCCCTAAAAAAAAAGCCCCAATTTTCCAAAATTGTCCCTTTATAATTTGCTTCTGGTTATTAGGGTTTAAGAAAATAATTAGGAATTCCCTTTTTGCAACATACGACAGTAAGAGAATTGAAAACCTAATCTTTTAATCTACACATTATGCATCCATTCCTTCAAGAAATTTCATGAAGGAATTTAGAAAGGTCTTGAGCTTCCAAAAATAGTGCTAAATTTTTAAGCCTAGACTTCTTTGAATCTGTATTCATAACAATTTCTAGGTTAGGTTTAATGATAATAGGGATGTTAGAGTGATCCTTACCTCCATTGTTGTTTTTTATTGAACATGAGACCTCATTCTTGTTCTGCATAATTAACCTCACCTCTTTTGGTAGTGTCGACTCCTCTACAAGTGCTTCCTTGAAAGTTCTTTCCTTAGCCTCGCTCTCCTGGGCAACACACAACTTATTTTCTTTTTGGCCATCTCCTAGGGTCAAAGTACCCATAAAATAGAAAGGGTGGAGGATAAATTAATTCTCAGGCAAAGTGGTTGGAGAGGATGACCCCCCACACATGGAGAATGCCTCCTCAAATCTTGAGATTCTCTTGGAAAGTTGCATAGCCAAGTCCTCAATCTTTACCATATATTTTTTTTGATCGGTAATCGCTTTTGACTGGAGCTTTGAACTAGTAAGAACACAGTTGGTGGCTCTCATCCCCATGATTAAAATACTAGTACTTAGGCACGAACACCTTACTAAATTTACCTCATGTTGTAACACCTTCAACTAACACAATTATCTAGGTGTTAACACCATAGAACATTGAGTAATCTAGGAGCCATCTCATAGTTTAGAAATACACGACCACCTATTTTTAAGTCCTTATCTCTCCAAGGCACCCAAGCAAAAATCCTTATCTCTCCAACATTTTCTCCTTATCTCTCCATGTAGTTGGGGCCTATACACCTTATACTTCCTGTGTGTGTCTCCATATACATTTCATCGTGTCAAGTCTTTACCACTGAGATGACATCATATAGGTCACATCACACGTTGGGTGTAGTGTTGTACCTAGAAACGGATTGGGTCGACAATGATCTCATGCCAGCAATTTTCCTTCTATCATACGTGCGCATTGTGGGTATTATTGGGGTGGTGAATCAAACCTGGGACTATCCTATCAACAGGGCACGTGACGATCGTCACGCTGCGGGGTCATCCCCCACCATATAATGTTTTTAAATATAATAACTTTTTTTATTTAAAATATAATATATACTAATATAGTTTTCATTATATGAATATTATTATTAAGATCATAATTAAATATAATTTAGTTAAATTATATTCTAATTATTAATTCATTCTTCTAAATTTATAGAAAGTAATTTAAAACAAGGATGCAAAATGACAAAGTTCCTGCCAAATGTGAGTTGATGAAAGCTTTGTGGAAAGAAATAATAGAAATTTAATTAGGACTACCAAGATTTATTTTTATAAAGTAACAAATATTATAGTGCAACATTAATCAACCTATTGAAGTTTCATTAGTGGAATAAGTTATATACTTTAGCTGCATTTTTTTATGGTTGCAATGTTAAAGGATTTTCCAAAATTCTTAAGAGAAATTAAATATTTAAAAATAGTTTTTGTTCTTAATTCATAAGTATTCTTAATTTAGTGAACTAAGAATTATATGTAAGCCTTAGGTAATTTGAAGTTTAAAATGTTTCCAAATAATAATGTATCTCCATAATTACCTAAAATGTTTCAAAATAATAATGTATCTCCAACAAATGAATTGAGCAATAGAATACAACCTTAGAAATAATCACTTGAATATATTAAATAAAATGTTTGTTAAACTTCTTTCCAAATATTATTGTTTTAAATTAATATATAACTTAAATTAAATAATTTTTCTTTCATAAAAGTCATATCATTCATTGAATGAAAGGCAAATTTGTAGTGATGAAATGAGACAAAAAAATTCTTGGAATAATGGAAGGGTGTGTATTGAGAGGGGAGGGGTGAATCAATACCTTTAAATTTTTTTTATCAATTAACCTTAGTACTCATTTCTTGCATAACTGACCATTGTAGGTTTTGTACTTTATGCATGCAATATCATAGCATAAATGTAAATGCATGTAAACAAACATTGAAATATTCATGAAACTCATTAACTCATGACACAAGTATTTGATGACGCAGAAATCCTTGTTAGAAGGTAACAACTGTGGTGGGGATGAAACCCAAAAAGCTTCACTATCTACAGAATGGAAGGTGTTTGTTAGGGATACAATTTGTGATCACTTATGATGATCTTACCCTATTAGGAGTAACATTTCAAACTTGTTAAGTCTACTCGGTGAAGAGATTTTAGCAACACAATGTATGTGTGCACTCGGTTAAGAGATTTACATCAAGACTGTTAAGTCCACCTTCTTAAAGGATTTTACTGCATGCTACAATTGTTAGAGAGTAAAAAAATATGTATGACATAATAGCTTGCAATCTTGAATTTCTGATTACAGATCCATTAAGTTCACAAAATATATATCACCTATTGTGATTGATAATACCTCTGTTCTCCTCTATAGCCTTGAATGTAGTTCTTCATAACTAAATTCTTCTTTATCTGTCATTCTACATGAAAACCTCTCTCTGATCCATAGATGTCCTTGGCAGCTACAATCATCATGTTCTTGATTGACTAATATATCTATGGGTATGTGCGCCAAGTTGTGGACCAAAAAGGGGGGTATTGTGAGGCCTACCCCAGTCTGACATAAGCTTAGTACTATTTATCATTTATATGTTCTTCCTTCAATATAGATTTTTTTAGAGTTGGACTATTGGGACACATATAAAACTTTATGGATTGTTGAAACCTTTACTTGTAAAACAACACCTGAATATGTAATCAGGGAATCTATATAATACTCTAAGTTAGTAATGCAGATTTCCC
>MU228352.1:2139798-2155108 GCA_018584345.1 Thuja plicata | reverse complement strand
AACTTACATTATGTATTCTATTATTTTTATGTATTGATTTATTGGACCTACTGATGTGTGCAATGAGTGTGCAGGAAATTTGACCATGGTACTAATCGGGGATTCAGGAATGGACCTATGTGAAAACTGTGATGCTAAGGCCCTGTCTATATAAAGAGAGATGGACCTCGTTGTATTGTATTTTTATTCGTAAAAGTGTGGTGTATGATTGTAATTTATTTAATTAAGTAAATGTGTAATAAGTCATGCTGATGTGAAATTGTTGTGTCAATTGACACATGTGCACTCTATGTGTTGGCATGGCTAGTGAATGTGACTAGCATAGGCTTAACTTTACCCAGGAGTTACCTAGTATAGTCCCTATGCTTACCCTAAGGTTTAGGAAGATAGGATTGAGAAGAGATTGAGTCAAGGAAGATATGGATGAGTCAAGAGAGATTAGTTTGAGTCTTGTAGATTGGATTTTCAAGAGTTAACCTTGGGTAGAGTTTAGAAGGGTCATTTGGTCTCCCAGAGAGTAACTAGGGTCAAAACTAACTACCCCACTTGGTACCTTAGGGGTTAGGGGTCATTTTCAGCCCATTAAGAGTCTTGAAACTCATTTATGACTCCCCTAAAGTCACCATTTTGGGAGGTGGCGAATTTGGAGAGTTGGAAGACTTTGGTTAAGCCATCCCTTCTTTCCTTGCAAACATTTAAGTCCATTTATGAAGAAGGCAAGTGGGGAGAGTAGATGGATTAGAGTCTTCCCTTCATTTATGACTCCTGATATTTTAGGAAAAATGCCTATATAAGGAAGGCCTTAGAGGGAGTTTTGGGTACACACCCACTCTCTAATTTTAGAGACAAATTCATTTGTAGGTGTAAGATTTGAGAGAAGGATGAAGGATGAGAAGGAGAAGCTCTTCACAAACTACCTTGCATTTACCATAGCTTATATTTGAGGTGAGTTTCCTTATTATCATAGTTAGGAGTAGTTATTGTTTGCATTTATACATAGCTTGAGAAATCCATGATTAAAGTTTATGTTATTGTTTTTATCTTCACGAAGTTTATGTTATTGTTTTCAGCTTCATGGGTTTCCATGGAGTTTATGTGTTGTCTTGTATTTTATTTTGTAATTGATTGTATATGGGGTTCTTAAAGGTTTATTCACCCTTGGGGGGGTTGGGTAACCTTGATGGGGTGAAAGTTAGTGATCTACCCAAGTAGTGTAGAGTCTCCCATGTGTGGAGGGATGTACATGGGTATATGGGTGCCCATGATGCCAGGAATTCTCAAGGAATTTGGGGTTCATAAGAAATTGGAAGGCTTGAAGCCATAACTTATTTTGTGAAAGAAAGGTAAATTTACTCCAGTTGCCGTTGTAGGGCATGGAGGTGAAGGGTAAAAATTTGTTTATGAGTCCATGTGTGGCCATGGAACAAGATTATATATGTGGTACTTAGGAATGTTGAGCCCATGTGTGGCCTATTCCTAGTGTATGTATTTCGTATTATTGGTTTTCTCCTCTTGTGGTAGTACTCTTTCACCCCTTTTGTTTTAGGTCTTTTGGAGACCTATGTATATCCTTAGGTAATGGGAATTTTCCTTGTGTTCCTGTTTTCAGTTTCATGATTGTCATGTGTGCATGTATCCTGGTTCAGTTCTGGATCCCCTAGCTTGGGGGTGGCTTTGCAAAGGCCTAGGTTGGGAGGTGAGCCTCCATGGTCAACCCTGATGTTCTTGCAGGTTTAGAGAAAGCTTCTGAAAGTTTAACCGAAGTTTCGGTGTCTTGGTTGCAATTTCTACCTCACAGTCTTTTTCTGTTCAAGCTTCTCCCTTGTAATATTTGAAAGGGTTTTATAAATTGTAATCTTCTTAAATTTTTGAAATCAGAGTATTCTTATTTATATTAATAAAATAAGTATTTGGATCTTTATTTAAAATGTTTAAAGGAGATTGAAAATCTGTAATTCCCTTGTAATGAAGTCACTTATGTATTTCAAAGATGTATTTAAAAATTGTATCAATGAGAAGAGAAATATTGCTTAAACCTTATTGTATTCTTCTTAACAATCCAAATAAAATAAAACTTGTTCTATATGCTTCTATCATTAATTGCATTATTGTCTACTTCAGAAATAGTCTTATTGACGATCTAGTAAAGTAATAAGAAAATCTTAAAGCTATAACATTAATTTATATTGTTGATTAAACTTTCAATTAATTTAATCTGTGATTTGCAAAAGTGTAGAAGAGGTTTCATCTCCTATAGTTAACTTAGCAGGATTAAAGAGAAATTTATGTTCATTTGGTTAAGTTTTTAGTGCCCAGATTTTGGGGCATGACAGGTATAAGTGGACACATTTTTTTATGAAATTGGGTAAACCTAAACTTGGAATAGGCGTTTGAGGGTTATGGACTCAAAATAAGAAGATGTGTAAAAAATAAAAATTGTAGTACTCTGAATCTAGTTTCTAAAACACTAATTTGTTTTTAAAAACTAATAATATTAGGAGGGTCAAACCTCACGCGCATGAAAACATGTTCTTGATTTTTTTGGAAAAAAAGATAACATAGCTATTTCAGTGTGCAGTACAAAAGATATAATTATATTCAATATTTTTTAAATCCATTTGGAAGGATGATAGGTAAGAGTGAGATCTAGAAGTTGTGTATTTTTTTGTAATTTTTTGATGAGTATTTTTTTTCTGTGATTTTTTGAAGTGATCGCATCCTGAGAATTTGATACCTGTTCGTGCGCTAGGCATAACTTGCATCAAAATAATCGAAAATGAAATTTTTTTTTGAAAGTGTATAGAATCAAGTGTAGAACAATAATATGTAATTTATTTTTAATTTTATTAAGTATATAATTATAGACATATGTCTGTGAGGACAATTAAGACACTGGTAAAGAAAATTAAAGTTTACTATGCTAATATTGTCCAAAAATAGAAAAAATTATATGGTTAGAAAGCTAAGAAGACGTATGAGATTATGGTAAAAATTATAAAGCTACCTAGTTGACAAATTTCAAACCTGATGAAGATAAAGTTGAGAATTCATCTTACAAGATGAAAAAACATCTAAAAGAACAAAAATGGAGGGAAAATGAGCCTCCAAGCCTTTGGGTCATTTTCCAAAGCTCTTCCCAAGCCATAACTCGATCAGGTTTCTAAATTTTAAATAACCCAATCAAGTTATGAAAAGAAATAGGTACGTTTTCAACTCCTCCATAACCCAATCAAGTTCTGGAGAATAAAACGCATAATTTTCACTTTTTCCAAACCCGATCAGGTTATGAAGAACTGAAAATTACTCTCTCTCTCTCTCTCCTCCTTTGTTCTTAGTTTTTCAGAACCTGATTGGGTTTTGAGTAATTAGGATCATTGAGTCATTATGTTCTCATAACCCGATCGGTTTCTGAATAATTAGGAGCACTGATCATTTATGTTCTCATAACCCGATCAGGTTCTATGGAATTAGGAATGTTGCTTGCTTCAACAATCTTAAAACATTCATTGCAAGTTGTTTTGAGGTCCCACAACTATTTTTCTATTGTTTTACACTAGGAACAGACAGGTTTGCACTTTTTTGCATGTTTTTTCTTTGCAATGATTGAAAATTGTGTTTTTTATTGGTGTTTTTCATGTTATTTTATTATTGTAAGTTCTCATTTCAAGAAAATGGTTGATTTGTTCTTATTTTTTGGATTTGATGTTCACATTTTATTCTATGTTCATGATATTATTTGTAGGGTCCATTCAATACGAACAATGGGAAAGAACAAAAGAGGAACAATTGAACGAGAGACAGAAAAGGAAAGACAAATGGAGCGCATGAGGAGAATATGACAAGGTACATCATCAAATGCAAGCAATGTAAGTGATGAAAATGAAAATGTTAATGTTAGTGTGACAAATGCACCATTTCAATTTGATGTCATTAATGAACAAAATGCACATAATAAAAATGAAAATCATCAACATACACCAATTGAAATGAATCCAATAAATGTACCTAATTCATCTAATGAAAATGTAGAGCATGTAGCTGTGTTAACACCTAGAATAATTTGTAGAAAACCAAAGTTTCTAATTGACATTGATGAAAATATTTTGAGGCCAATGCATGATAAAATGTCAAAAATAAATTGTAGAAGAATTGTTAAATAGATTTGGAATAACTATTTTGAAAAATTAAATCAAAGTGGAAGATGTCAATTAGTTGTTGAAATGATTAAGAATCTGAAATTTAGAGAGACAATGAAAATTATGGGGTTGAGAACATTTGAAAATATTACTGAGAGAACCATTGTGAGAAATCTATTCGATGCATACCAAGCCATTGGTTCACAATCACGTAGTAAAGATGCTAATGTTACTTGACGTGTCCTTACATCAACTATAATAAGAAAGGAAATGAAAAATATCATATAATACGTAAAACAAGCAAGTCATTAAAGATAGGTAGATCAACATTATGGAGATCCTTACATAGGCGAGACAAAATTGAGAACCCAAACACTAATTCTCTTTGGTCATTCTCAGATAGACTCCCACACAAGGACAAGGTTGTTGTTGATGCATTAAGAATATTAATTGAAAATTTTTGGCATGACAACACAAGGGTTTCACCCAACCAAAGAGACATTGTTAGGTATAGAATTGGGTCTAAAAATTGTATGTCACATCCAAAACAGTTTTTGGATATGACACAAATACAATTTTATGAAAGATTCCTCCAAATATTTCCTCAAATTAAAATTAGTCAAAGATTTTTTGAAATGGAAAAACCCTTTTACGTCAAGATTAATCATGCAAGCACCACATGTTGTTGCAAGGTACATATTAAATTCTCCATGCATTATGATATATATAATAATGTTTGTTGTACTTTGCACACTAACACTATTTTTCAAGAATGTGGTCTTTAAGCACCTCCTACGTCATCAAGAAATTTTATGTCAAGTGTATTATGCAATCGAGATGATAGTTGCATTTATTATAAGATGATGTGTTTGAATGGATCTTGTAGTGCATGTGGTGGTATAAGAAATTTGTAGATATGTCACCATCTAGAGAGAACAAATGAGATTGGAAATACACTAGTTTCTTTTGGAAAATACAAGACAGTAACTTATGGTCTAAAAGATAGAAAAGAACTTAAGAGGTGTGAGTTAGTAAAAAATGATATATGTGTAGCTGATTTTATGAATATTTTTCAAGAGAAACTAGTTTATGAGTACATATGTCATTCACATAGAGCTAGGTGGTTGGATGAGCAATTCAAGATATGTAAGTAAACTTTTACCCTTGGTACTATAGTCTCCATTGTTGATTTTGCTGAGAATTATACACTTAAACCTCAAAATGAAGTGCAAGCATTGTATTACCATTCTATACAAGTGACGATCTTTGTACATATATTATTCTTGCATGCACATGATAGCACAGACACAGATAAATTTTTTTTAAGAGAGTATCACTTCTACATCAGTGATGATCACACACATTCATTACAGTTTGTGCAAGGTTTCTTCAAAGTTTTCTATGAGAATTTAAGAGAAAGAAGTATTGAGTACAACCAGCACATAATATGGTCAGACAATTGCACCTCACAATTCAAGAATGCAAGGATGTTCTATTGGTTGAGTAGGATGCACATGACAAGTTGCGTTCAACATTTTTGGAATTTCACGGAAATGGGGCATGGAAAAGGCGAGCATAATGGTGCGGGTGCATGTGTAAAAAGAGCTCTTGCTAGAGAGGAATTGAAGTACGAAGGTGGTGCAGAGTTAATAAATGCACAAACACTTGTGCCATGGTGAAAATATATGATGGGAACATGTAATGAAGGTAAGTCTATGGTTAGTAGTTTTTTTTTGTTGATAAACGAGTCTAACATTCAAAACTATCTAGATTGTTGTACATTTAAAGGATCAAGTGACATGCACTCATTTACAAGTTCAAATGCAGCATCACTAGGTATTTATACTAGATTAATGGCATGTTTTTTCTTGTCTTGTATGAATTTTTCATGGGAGGAATGTGAATCAAAAGATTGGGTTGACGAATGGTCTTATACACCTTTGCAATCACTTGATACATATCAACTTCCTAGAGCACTACAATTGAGCCAGTTTGAAGAATCAATAGATTTTGATCACATATCTAACCTAGTTGATGTTAGAATATCTAATCTTTACTTGTATTTTAAATAGGAGATTCCTATGGAATCCCTACATGTATTTTGTTCTCTAGTGGGAGGAAAACTCATTTTATGTAATTCCTTTAATAAGGAAATTAGATATTCCTCCTTAAGAGGATTCCTACACATGACACACACTTAATGTGAATATGACACTCTTTGGACATAGGAGTTACATGCAAACTCCTTCACTCATCTCTACTTAGGAGATGCTTCTCACACACTTCTTAAGGTTGGTTCTCAAAAGTTAATTCTCATGGAGTACTTCTCTCTTCTTCTCTCTTTTTCATTCTCATTCTCACAATGTTGTAATGAGCTAATTCTTGCTCCATCTCTCTCTTCTTCTTTGGATTCTTGCCTCATTCATTTTATAAGCACAAGTGGTTTTTCTTAGTTTTTTCCCCTTTCAAAAACATTGTCTTAGTGTTGTTCTTGAGCTTCTTGGTGATTGTTCTTCGATCATCTTTTCGTTTATGGTAAACATTTTCATTTCTGCACTCTCTCTTGGATTCTTTCCTAAATCTAGTTTACTTTATTTATATTTTCTAACATGGTATCAGAGCTGATTTAATCGTTGTTTTGAGTGTCCATGCAGGAATAGGTGAAAGATATCTCCATTGAGGAGAATAAATTAGATTTTGTTGTTGATCTAACTTTTGATTGCAGGGATTTCTCTCTTTTTTTGCAAACTAAGTTCATTCATCTCTTTTTCAAGTTTTTTTTTTAAAAATTACTAATCACTCCCTCTGCCGGGCAACCATAAGGGAAGATTTTAGATTTGTATGTTTTATATTTTATCATTAAATCAATATTTAAATCTGATTCTTACATATTTTTTCTTCCAGTTCTAACGTTTCTTCTGTTTCAAGTTCTTCATTTTTGTTCTGCATTCAAATCTTGTTCATAGTTCTCATTCATATTTTTCACTGAAGAAGTATTGCCCATTTTTTTTTGGACACTACAGGAAAATGGAAATGAATCTCACAAAACTGAGATATGGGTTTTGTGCAGGATGCGCCCATTTAGCTCTCACGCAAGAATTTTTGCAAATTTCGCAACTTTTATCTCTTTTCTAACTTTTTTTCTAATCTTGTAATAGATCTCCTTTGTCGTTGTCCTTCTTTCTTAGATCACTTTCATTCTTTTGCCTTGTAATATATATATCTAAGTTCCTGATCATATTTGCTCTCTAGCAGCCCCCTTTTACATTATCTCTGTTTATTTATAGCCTGATGTTATATATATTTTTTATTGTTCTCTTCTTCTTATGTTCTGCCTTTGCGCAAAATTATATGAATTATTTGCATTTAAAATAACATATATATCTCTGTGTTCCTTTTGTTCCAGCGTAGCTTTAGTTCATTCTTAGCACAACAGACTTCTCCCATTCTTTGCTTTTTTTCATTGTCTTCTCCCTGCGCAACGTGAGTCTTGGTTTAATTCATTATTCCCCCTTCTTGAACTGTATTATTATTTCCAGCATAGAAGACTTGATTCCCTCTTCCAGCGCTGCTCTTTTATCTTGCCCAATAAGAGCTCATTTGTGCAGCATTCTAGCACTTAGCATTTTTATCATATAAAAATTAATAAATAAGAGTTCTCTAGTGAAGCCTTCCTCTTTTCACATTTCATTCACCTTCATTTTGTTCTAATGCAGCATATCTTTTTGTCTTTGTTTTTTTTTCATATTGTTCTCCTTCTTAATACTTCATACCTCTTGCAACATATTTTACTGGCACACTCCTCCAGATTCATTGCCTCATGTAGCTCTACTTTTAACTTTTAAAACATCCTCCACTTTAAACTTTTAAATTCTTCCTTCAAGTTCTTCTCCCTTGGCGCGCAACAACATCTTTATTTTCATTGCAAATACATTGTGCAACCTCATATACATTGTGCATCAGCATCTTTTATCACATTGCAAATTAGTCTTTTTCAATTATTTCATTATACATTGATTGCAGCCTTGTTTATTCTTAGCATAGCCTGCACTTCGCCAGCGCAACGTCTTTCCTTCATTGTGCAACTTTATAGTTTGATTGCGCATCACTTTTACTTTTATCAAAATCCATTTGTTAGTGCAACCTTTACTAGGCTTCTCCTCGCTTGGCTACTTCCAACACTCTTGTCCTGCGTATGAAATGGAGGATTCGTCACAATGAAATACTGTTGGAAAAAATGAATTCAAGGAATGACGACCCATGGACTATGATGAATCATGATTTGTACAATACATTGGAGCCATACTCTTTTTTTTTTTCCATCTGGTCTTTAGCTCTGAAAATATTAAATTCAAAGGCCCATGTGCTTACTTTTTATTTACCAGTGCTTTGAGGGATCTTCTGGTTTTTTTTCATTTCTTCAATTGCAAAACCTTCATTCCTCTTATTTTGGGGTCGCAGCTCTATTCGTAGGTCAAGAGTTCATTTATTGTATTGAACAAGAGACACTCTTTCAGATGAAAATGGCTATCTTGAAGGACACGTAGCTTTGCAAATATAACGGTTAATCTTTCTTCTCTATCTCTGTCAGATTTTTTAATAGAAGTTGCAGATTCTTCCTGCGCATTAGACAGTTTGCAACTTCTATCTTTTGGTTTTTTCTAAGCGTTTCATTCTACCATCTCTGAAGTTATTCTTTATTATTATTGTTTCATAGATTTTCTTCTTTCCTTGCACGTTACTTACCTTTTTTGGTTGCAAGTTATCATTTTTAAATTAACTCTGTAGGTTAATCATTATTTATTTGTTGTAGGTTTTAATTTATGTGTATTGCAGGGTTCTAAATGTCTTAGATTCCTTTTTTTTAAAATTTAGTTGCAACTAATCATTTATTTCCCTCTTCTAATATTTTTTTTTGTAGGGTTTATCATTTTAGTTTTCATATTTGTCTATCCTTTTAATTATAAAGTTTAATCATTAAAATTAATTCTAAATTTTAATCATTAAAATTAATTTTAAATTTTTTTTAACAAAAAGTTAACAGTTTACATTTTGTTTCGTTCATCTTTATCACTCTGTTTTTCTCATCTTTTTATCTATCAGTTATTATTTATCCTCATTCCAATAGCTTCTTTCAAATTTCAAATATTTTATTTAGTTTAATTTATACCAATTTTTTTTTTTTTTTTTAAAAAAAAAGTTTAATTGTCAATGCATTTTTTCTGCTTAATATTACTTCAAATCGCTTCATTTCTATGTTATTTAGATCAATTCTAACTATATTCATTTGCTGGTTCATTAATTCATTGTTATTAAAATTTGTTCTTACATTTAAACTATATATTTAATTTTTTTTTCATTTCAATTTTTAACTATTCAATTGAGAGTTAACATTAAGTTAAATTTATATTTCTTGATCTTGATCAATATTTATTCATTGTATTTCACTTCATTTTAACTAATCTGATCATTTTACTTAATTAATCATGCCAAAATTGCTTAAATTAAATGGTTCTAACAAGTTGGTATGGAAATATTTCATTTTGATTATTATTCGTAAGAAAGGAGTTTATGTTCTTTAAACAAAGGGATAATCATTCTTCTTATATTTTAAGCTTCTCTCTTATTCTCATGTTTAACATTCAGTTAAACTGAACTTCTCCTTGTAATTCTATTTAATGTTAATTGTTTATTCTCTAATCTACTCAATTCTAATTTATTTTCATTTACTTTTGTTGGGTATGATGAATCTACTAAAGGTTATAGAGTTTATGATCCTATTACTAACAAGGTGCATATTGCAAGAGATGTTATTGCAAAAAATGAAGTTCATGATTGTTCCAAGGTCAAAGATATTGAATTTAAATGGAGTATTATTGAGCTCATGGAGGACCAACCTCCTATTTTAAAACCCTACTCCTAATACACCTATTTCTATTCCTATTAGCATTAAAAATGATGATGATGATGATGGTAAGAATATTTCTACTCCTAGTGATAATTTTGCTCATGATGGTGATAATTTTGTTCATGATGATAATGATATATTTTCTCCTCATAGTAATGATGAAAATGATGAATTTACTCCTCATAGTGATATTTCCATTACTTCTAAAAGGAATCCTAAATGGTTTAAAGATTTACTTAATTAGTTCTCATGTTCACCATCAATGGATTTTTCTAACTGATATCCATAGCATTATTGTTGCTCTTCATTTATCTCTTCTTTATCTCCAATTTATTAGGATTATGAGAGTATATTACACTATTGCCTTCATGAGTATTATTATTAATTTTATTGATGAGCTTGAATAGTTGCAATTCATGCTTTTAGAGCATTTTGTTCCATTTGTAAGCTGCACTCGGATGCACTTACTTTAGTTGATGTTGATCAACTTGTTTTATTAATGAGCATGAATAGTTACAATTTATGTTTTTAGAGAATTTTGTTCCATTTGTAAGATGCATTGGGATGCACTTACTTCAGTTGATGTTGATCAACTTGTTTTATTGATGAGCTTGAATAGTTGCAATTTATGCTTTTAGAGCATTTTGTTCCATTTGTAAGTTGCACTAGGATGCACTTACTTCAGTTGATGTTGATCAACTTGTTCCTTTTGTAAGTTGCACTGGGTTGCACTTACTTCAGTTGATGTTTATCAACTTGTTCCATTTTAAAGTTGCATTGGATGATTCTTTATTATGTTCCTCAGTGAGAGGATGGTTCTTTATTCTGTTCCTCAATGAGAGGATGATTTTCCATGGGTTTCCCTACTGTTTCACATTTTCTTGAAGGCAATATGTTATTACATCTCATAATCCTGTCTTATGGTTCACAATGGTAAACATGCTTGGAAAATCAGGATTTGAGTTAATTTGGTGATTGAGTCACATATTCTATTGATTTATCTTTGTCTCTCTCATATTTATTTATATACTAACATGATAATGTACTACATTCTTCATTGCTTAGATCATGGGTCATGTAGGTGATGGAGTCGTGACCCATTCACTTGTAGTGGGATGACTCATTAGTGGACTCTCTATATCCATGTGATTGACACAATGTTGATGTAGGTTTCATTAGTTGGCCTTGTCTGTGGTCATTTATGTATTAGTATATTTCTTTCATGAGAGCGTTGATCAATTCCATCATACCTATCTTTTTCATTTTGAACCTTTGAGATTTTTCTGTATCTTGATATCATGTTAGCTCCATTGGATTTTGGTGAACACTTTCAATTATCTTTATCTCTATGAGAGTTTCCTTAAATTAAACTTTGATGTTTCAAATTTCACAATATATACTAACTTGTATATGAGATTGAATTCTACTTGTGGATAGTTGTCTTGTTTCTTGTTTTCTTGTTCTATGTTTCAGGTGATCCATCAAGGCACACCAAATACAAAAATTCATTTCCACATGTCCTATGAATCACAAGACTACTTGAAGATGTGCATATACTTCTACTTGAACAAATTTAAAGGACTCGTCCACTTCTCTTGGCTCTAACAAAGCTACTTGTTCATCACGTTTCTAGAAGACCACTTGAAACCTTGAAGACAATACAATTTCTTTATTATATTGAAGATCAAGTTGCACATTTTTGTAAAAATTGGGTTTCATACCCCTTGATTGTAAACACCCCAAGTAAAGATTAAAGGGGGGTGTTAGAATATCTAATCTTTACTTGTATCTTAAATATGATATTCCTATGGAATCCCTACATGTATTTTGTCCTCTAGTGGGAGGACAACTCATTTTATGTAATTCCTTTATTAAGGAAATTAGATATTCCTCCTTAAGAGGATTCCTACACATGGCACACACTTAATGTGAATGTGGCACTCTTTGGACATAGGACTTACATGCAAACTCCTTCACTCATCTCTACTTAAGAGATGCTTCTCACACACTTCTTAAGGTTGGTTCTCATGTAGTAGTTCTTCTCTCTTTTTCATTCTCATTCTCACAATGTTGTAATGAGCTAATTCTTGCTCCATCTCTCTCTTCTTCTTTGGCTTCTTGCCTCATTCATTTTATAA
Organism: Thuja plicata; assembly: GCA_018584345.1. Taxonomy (NCBI): domain Eukaryota; kingdom Viridiplantae; phylum Streptophyta; class Pinopsida; order Cupressales; family Cupressaceae; genus Thuja; species Thuja plicata. The sequence continues at coordinate 2,142,926 of MU228352.1, read as the reverse complement.
GCACAAGGGGTTTTATTAGTTTTTCCCCTTTCAAAAATATTGTCTTGGTGTTGTTCTTGAGCTTCTTGGTGATTTTACTTCGATCATCTTTTCATTTATGGTAAACATTTTCATTTCTGCACTCTCTCTTGGATTCTTTCCTAAATCTAGTTTACTTTATTTATATTTTCTAACAGTTGAACCAGGTAATTTCTCAATTTATTCTTCATTTTGATATGAAATCTGTTGAACCTACTTGAACTCATTTTATTATGTGGTTAAGTGTTTAGGGTGTTAACTTATCCCTCTATAAATTGCAGGTCATGTATATGCAATTATTGCAGATGAGAACAATGAGGAAGGGATTGATTACTTTTTGTGTTGTTGTATTGAGGGAAAAAATAAATTGACAACTATAGTCATTGATGGAGATGGTATTGAGTACCCAATAGGTGTAACACCCCAAAATTGGCACCTTACAATGTTGATCAATTTTGGTGCATTTCTTCAAATACTCATCATCGAAGTCCTATTGTACTAGGCAAATTCTCCTTCCTAATTGTCTTTAATTGACTTAGTCTCAAATGGAGAAAACCTGAATTTGCATAAATCTTACACTATTTAATTCCTAAATTTTTAAGATTTATTAGCGAAAATTCCCTATGATTAATTAATTTAATTCTAAAGTCCTAATTACTTTTAAATTAAATAAATTCCACCCCCTTTAGCTAATACACATCAAAAGGAATTAAAAATTATTTGGTTATTTGAATGGATTATCCTCAAATGAATTTTATAATTCAATGTGAAAAGCCACCCATGTGGCAATAATTCCTTCATTTAATTAAATAATTCTTTCAATTTTGTCTCACCTTCCTCCATGGAGATGAAGAGTCAGTCATTTCTTTCCAAGAAACTCTTCATCCTCTCTTCAGGTTTTTCTATATTATGGACCTTCTTTTCTTCATTTGAGAGGAGCAATTTTAGAGTATCAAAACTATAGCAAATTCTTGTCTCAATTTTCTCATGTTTTCAATCATTTATTGCATAATTAGTATGATTTCATTTAGATTAATAGCATTTTGAATCTTAATGTAGTTTGCTTATGTATCAAATAGCTTAATTCTATTATTTCTTTCAAGCTTTTTAGATTAAAATAAGCATTTCCATTCTTAGATTGTAATTGCATCTCATATAGAATAAATGGTATTTTAGTTTTCATAATGCTTTCAAATCTTCCATTTTTGCAATGGTCATGGTTGTTGGCTCTCATTCTGAGAGTAATTAAAAAACCCCAACTAAATAGGAGGCAACGGGTCGATTCAATCAATATTGTGAAATGGACAATTCATGTTCATTTTTGCAATTCAACGATTGAGAAATGACTATGTTGTGTTTGTGCCTGATTTAGAGGTCACATTCAGACACATACATTTTGACACCCACCGTGGGGCAGAAAATTGATTTCTGACCTCACTCTCAAAAAAAATTTGACAAAATTTTGTGCTCTGCCGTACGGCTGTACTTCTCTGTGTACGGATTCTCACGTGAGGATTCTGAGTAGGCCGCGTGAAGTTTTGCACTTCCTTGTGTGAAGCCTTGCAATTCCTCATGGGAAGCCTTGTACTTCCTAGCTGGTACAGAGCACCCTAGGGTTTCTCGCTCCAAGCCCTAGTAATTAGCAGAGTGATCAATGGAGCAGATCATGGTTAGCAGTCAGATATCTTCCTAAACATTAACAACTCTTAACTCCTAGCACGAAGGTGGTTAAACAATAAAAACTGGTTACTTTATGCCTATCGCACAGTCGCAGGTGATTAGCAGTTAAGTTTGAAACTGGTGTGACAACGCGATGATAATGTATCGCAAGCTCGTGAGTTGATGGGCGGTTAGTGGAAGATGGCTATGATAAGGTGATGATAGTGTATCGCACAGTCGGTGGTTTAATGGCAGTTAGTGGAAAATGTGTGCGATGGTGCGATGATAGTGTATCACATAGTCGTAGGATAACTGACAGTTAAGTTATAAGCGCTGCAAGGATGCGACAGATGGTGCATTGCACAGTCGTAGGATAACTGGCAGCTCAGTGACAAGCGTTGCGAGAGCGCGACAATCATGTATCACCAAGTCGCAGAACAACAGGCAGCTCGGTTAGAAGTGATGCGAGTGCGCGACGATAATGCATCGTGAGGTCGCAGGGTAATCGGCAGTTAGGTTGTAAGTGTTGCGAGAGTACGACAGCAGTGTGTCACAAGGTTGTAGGGTAAGGCATACATGGTTATTAAGACTCGTGACAATGTGATGAAACATTCAGAGTATCGAGCCAAGAAATAACAACGATGCCGCGACCAGGAGAATAATGAAGTAGGTTGACACGTCAGTAGATGGAAGTTAAAAAGTCATATATGACAAAATGAAAGAGAACACCACAGAGAGAAACTGATGTCCATGTAGATAACCATGCTGATGATGATTTGATGACAGTTGCAGGAGGAAGATGAAGAGCCGAGGCAGTTAGGATCCTCAGGCACATAGGTAACCTAAAAATGGTTACAAATCAAGAACAGGCCGAGATATAAAATGAAGGAAAGAACCATTTTGGTTGGTTGGGAGAGATTGGAGTTTTAGCAGACTAGAAAGAAGATTTCAGTTTACATTGTAACTTTTTTATTTTCAATAAAGAATAGTTTCCTGTGTGATCTGCGTGTTCTCCTGTTGTGTACATTTTTCTGTAGAGTAGGATCTTGAATTTAGTATAGTTCAATGGATACCTTTTGACTCTTATAATCAGGCTTATGGAGTGTGACCGTCAAAAGGTACCCAGTATGTATTTTTATTCTATTTGTGTCTGTGTCTGAGAAGTGGCTAGTCAGAATTGTAGACAAGTCCTAGGCGAGCTGAATGGTCCGGTTAGAGAACTTGTAGGAGAGAGAGATAGAAGGAGAAGGTGCATGACTAACCTTATTCAGTCATGGAGAGTAAGATAAGATGAAAAGTGAAGTATTTCGGTGGGTAGGAAACGTAGGAGAGAGGGAGTATAGAAATCCTTCTGGTTAGGGTCTGTGAGTAACCCTAAGAGACTCAAGTGTGATTCTAGGGGATCCTGAAGTGAATAGGGTCCAAAGTGAGATTCCTATGAAAGAGTAGGA
>MU228352.1:2117947-2133606 GCA_018584345.1 Thuja plicata | reverse complement strand
TACCATCCTCAAACAGATGGTCAGACAGAAGTTATCAACAGAGTGCTGGGAAACTTGCTTAGATGCTTAACAAAGGAGTATGGACAAGCCTGGGATCAAGTGTTACCACAGGCATAATTTGCTTATAGTGATAGTGTTAACAGGACTACAGGGAAAAGCCCATTTCAGATTGTATATGGGATAAATCCACGTGGAGTTTGTGAACTCAGAGAGTTAAAAGGATAGGGAGTGATAAGTGGACATGCTGATGACTTTGCACAATCAAAGAAGGAGATACATGATCAGGTGAAGAAGAATCTGATTGAGGCAAATCAAAGATTAAAAGAGAAGGTAGATGAAGGAAGGAGAGAAGTACAATTTAAAATTGGAGATCTGGTAATGGTACATCTGAACAAAGCCAGATTACAGAAGGGGATTCCTACTAAGCTGCAAATGAGGAGAATAGGTCCCTGCAAGATATTGGAGAAATATGGGAAGAATGCCTATAAAATTGATTTACCTAACAATTTGGAAATGTCACCTATTTTTAATGTGCGAGATCTTATTCCATACAGAGGACCAGTGATACCTGAGAGTACTCAACAGATGGAAATAGGAAAAGATGTTCAAGATATACGGGTGAAAACTAAGTCCAAGTTGCAAGCAGAGAAAATCTTGGATTCACGAGTTCAGAAGACAACTCGACGAAGGGTATACAGAGAATACCTAGTCAAATGGTTAGGGTTACCAGAAGTAGAAGCTACATGGATGGACGAAGAAGACTGCAGAAGCCAAGGAATTAGTTCAGCATTGTTTCCGACTAACTCAAACTAATTATTCCTTCTCAGAGGGGGGAGTATGGTGCAGAGCACCCTAGGGTTTCTCTCTCCAAGCCCTAGTAATTAGAAGAGTGATCAATGGAGCAGATCACAGTTAGAAGTTAGATATCTGCCTAAACATTAATAGCTCTTAACTCCTAGCACAAAGGCAGTTAAACAATAAAAACTGGTTACTTTATGCCTATCGCACAGTCGCAGGTGATTAGAAGTTAAGTTTGAAACCGGTGCGACAACGCAATGATAATGTATCGCAAGCTCGCGAGTTGATGGGTGGTTAGTGGAAGACAGCTGTGAAAGGGTGATGATAGTGTATCACACAGTCGGTGGTTTAACGGTGGTTAGTGGCAAATGTGTGCGACGATGCGATGATAGTGTATCACACAGTCCCAGGATAACCGACAGTTAAGTTATAAGCGCTGCGAGGATGCGACAGATGGTGCATCGCACAGTCACAGGATAACTGGCAGCTCAGTGACAAGCATTGCGAGAGCATGACAATCATGTATCGCCAAGTCACAGAACAACAGGCAACTCAGTTAGAAGTGATGCGAGCGCGCGACGAAAATGCATCACAAGGTCGCGGGGTAATCGGCAGTTAGGTTGTAAGTGTTGCGAGAGCGTGACAACAGTGTGTCGCAAGGTCACAGGGTAAGGCATACATGGTTATTAAGACTCACAACAATCCAATGAAACATTCAGAGTATCGAGCCGAGAAAGAACAACGATGCCGTGACCAGGAGAATAATGAAGCAGGTTGACACATCAGCAGATGGAAGTTAAAAAGTCATATACGACAAAATGAAAGAGAACGCCACGGAGAGAAACTGATGTCCACGTAGATAACCATACTGATGATGATTTGATGGCAGTTGCAGGAGGAAGATGAAGAGCCGATGCAGTTAGGATCCTCAGGCACATAGGTAACCTAAAAATGGTTACATATCAAGAATAGGCCGAGATATAAAATGAAGGAAAGAACCATTTTGGTTGGTTGGGAGAGATTGGAGTTTTAGCAGACTAGAAATAAGATTTTAGTTTACATTGTAACTTTCTAATTTTCAATAAAGAATAGTTTCCTGTGTGATCTGCGTGTTCTTCTGTTGTGTATAGTTTTCTGTAGAGTAGGATCTTGAATTCAGTATAGTTCAATGGATACCTTTTGACTCTCATAATCAGGCTTATGGAGTGTGACCGTCAAAAGGTACCCAGTATGTATTTTTATTCTATTTTTGTGTCTGTGTCTGAGAAGTGGCTAGTCAGAATTGTAGACAAGTCCTAGGCAAGCTGAATGGTCCGGCTAGATAACTTGTAGGAGAGAGAGATAGAAGGAGAAGGTGCATGACTGACCTTATTTAGTCATGGAGAGTAAGATAAGATGAAGAGTGAAGAATTTCGGTGGGTAGGAAACCTAGGAGAGAGGGAGTATAGAAATCCTTCTGGTTAGGGTCTGTGAGTAACCCTAAGAGACTCAAGTGTGAGTCTAGGGGATCCTGAAGTGAATAGGGTCCAAAGTTAGATTCCTATGAAAGAGTAGGAGTCTAGAAGAGAAAGGTGACCTCCCCATCACTAGCGCGAGACTCGGGGTGAGTTTTTTAAAAAAAATTCATAGTTTTTTTGCAAGTACTATTTCTATTTTTTTCTGATCATTCTAACATGCCGCTATTTTTTATCTTTCTGATTTTTTTGATAGCATAACAGTGGGCTGCAGGTCACTTGACAAAGATTTAAACTTGCTAATGGTTTTCTTATAGGATGATTTTCAAAGATCATAAAAAAAACATTGTGCTTGTTTATTGCTTTCATCACATAGTATAAATAGGGCCTTGTTAAAATTTCTTAGGAATCTTGATAGCAAAATAGGGGAATAGGCTCTTCATTACATGGAAGTGATGCCCATAGATGAATCCAAGACCTAGATGTTTCTAGCATGATGGAGACCTAGGGAAGCAAGGAAATTTAATGAAACTTTAGCATGTTCACTTGTTAGGGGATTATGCTCTTCTCTCTTTGAGAGAATCAGAAACCTAAAGGCTTGTGAATTGGTTGGAGGAGAGTTATCTCAGTGATGAATATGTCTTGCATGTTTTGGTAAGGTGAAGAGGTAGAGAATTATACTCTTCTCTCTTTGAGAGAATCATAAAATTTGACCCTCAAATCTGAGCCAAGTTTTATGTCACCTTTAGAGGGCCTACCGAAAGTTGAACCTCCGAGAATGACCCAAGTGAGTACACACCTATCGCCGGTGATTCCACCTTACTATAATAAAGTCTACTTTGTTGAGTCCAAAGAATCCAAATCCATGGTAACTTCTTTCTCAGGATTCTAACTATCATCTTGAGAAAGCCTTGTCTGTTGTACTGAGTGGTGCCGCTCCTAGCTGTGCTTGTAGGGGTGTATGAATTTCAAGTGTTGGTGTGGCTGTGAGGCCCCAATCCTTTATTAGGGGCACCAAAGGTTATTGTGAATGGAAGCCCACTAAAATTTTTTTTAGTTAGATGCCTACCTGGATCACCTCTGAAAGAAGACATAATCTGTGCGCAGGGAGGGGGAAGAATCTCTCCCCTAGATTCTCAACATAGGTATGCACCTGGATGCTTAAGGTGGTATATGTTGCTAGCCCCTACTTTAAGGGTAACCTTCAAACATATATTAATGAGTCCTTGGAAACACCAAAAAAATGGGTGCCCTCTCGGGGGTGACACTGTTGTGTGAGGTCCACGCATACGCATAAGACAGTGAGGCTCGAATTTTGTCTTCTCTACCTTTTTTTTGTAGGGATAACTAAGTGTTTGTTTCAAGTCTTAAACTATCCAATCATGATTAAAAAAGACCCCCATGATTCTCCCAAGTTGCATTGTCCTTGGTAGAACTGTTTGCGACTACTTCTTGTGTCACTATTGCTTGATCAAAACTTTGTGCTTGTTAACAATTGCTTGTCACCTTCAAACTAAGATTTATTATCTAAACTATCATAAAATTGTCCCAAATCTGGAAATTCTGTAAGAGAATAGTCCTGACTGTGTCTCAAAATTTGATTTTTGTCTCAAAAATTGAGTTGATCTATCGAAACCTGGAGTTTTCTCGTGCGAGATTCCAAAAACTGAGCACTTCCTCGTGTGATCTTTCATTTTCTCATGCACAATTTAGAGTTTCCTCACATGAACCAACACTTTCTTGCATGAATCTGTCCTTTGTGTCCTAAAATAATGATTTATTTCTCGCTGACTGATGAGTTTTTCACCTGATTTGATTTTTTTCTGAGATCTAATTGCCTGTTTCATTGTTGTCTGCAATTTGAAACTGATTGTCTCAAGTTGCAAACCGACTGATTCTTGCTCAAACCTATTTTGTCTCTTTTTTCTTTGTCATACCTTTCTATGATTTTGTACCTTGCGATACGATATTCACATCTTGGTTTTTCTAGCCATACTCTCAACGATTCATGTTGGGTGCATTTCACATCTTGGTTGTTCTAGCCTATTATCTCCTTTTCGCTATTCCTAGAGATAGAGTTCTGAGTTGGATCCTAAGTTCTCTCTTATTTCATCTTCATCTATGCCTGATACAACTAGAAGCGACAACATATTTCCCATTCATGGTTCCAGAATAGGTAGAGGTAAACCTCGTAATCAAGGAAAAGGTCATTCTGAACCTGTTGTTCAATCTGATAGTCAAGAGGTATCCTCACATTCTTCCTCTCCATTTAGTACATATCCCAGTCTGAATCAGAAATCGGTGCTCCACTAGTGCTATAATCCCTTGTTTCAAACGCAACCTGAACCATTGTTTCAAGATCAACAAAAATTTAGAAAGTCATCTATTTGGGTTAACCCTATTGATGATCCTTGTTGCCTTAGTGATCCTTTTGAACATATCAATCCTTTTGATCCTATTAACCCCTTTGATCTGCCAAAAGTTAAATTAACCATGAACTCTCAGCTCAATACACACACTCGCACTAAACCTATGCACACAGCACAATCCCACATCAACGACATGGGAACCCCTTTTGATTATCTACAAGGTCAATACAGTGAGGTCCATGACCAATATCAAAATGATCAGGGTCAAAAAAGTGATCAACATCACCATTTCCCTCCTCCACATGACCAGAGTCAAGATCCAAACCTAAGCATTTATGAGATCTTCGGTAATGATGATGATCTGATAACTCAAAATGACATAGAGGCTACAAAATCTAATAAGGCTCTCATCAAGATGATGGAAATTCTCCTTGCAGAAGATAAAGAAATATTTTCTAGATTTGGAAAACCAAGGAGTTAAGCTACCCTCATATTTCAAAGTGGAAACACTTGTGGCTAAAGAGGAAGATACTGAGACTACCAAATTGCAAAAGGTAATTCAAGATATGCAAAAACAAATTAGCCAACTTGTGAAGGATAAGGACAAACCCGCACAACAATTCACGATGGAGATTATCTTTCCTTTTCCTTTTGATAGGAGTCTTCATATGCCACCTTTTCCCAAGGGTGTGGAACTCCCTAAGTATGATAAATATCTAGGTACCACTGATCCTCAAGTTCATTTGAGAGAATTTGGGGCCCTATCTATGGATTTCATTCGTGATCAAACTTATTTAATGCGTCTCTTTTCCCAAAGTTTGTGTGGACCTGCCATGGAGTGGTTTTCTTGACTACCACCAGCATTAAGACTTTTGATGAGATTACAAATCTCTTTATCTAGCATTATTCTCACAACATAAAACATCCCATCAACATCAGGGACCTTTGCAATCTCAAGCAAGACAAGGGGAGCCATTCCTAAAATTTTTCTTGAGATGGAGATTTCTTTGCACTAAGTATCCTCGTAAAATACCCGAATCTGAGAAACTCGATATCTTCATGGACAATCTCACTCTTGAATTTGGGTATCAGGTACAACTTCAAGGTCCCCTCAATTTGAAATCATAATTAAACAAGCTGTGAGAATAGAAGCATTTATGGTTAAGAAAGGGGAATTGACTTAATACAAAGACAAAAAACAAGGTTCCTCCTCTTACAACAAAGATATAGGGAAGTTTGTCAAAAAGAATAGGGTCATTGTGAATTATGGAGTGGTTGATAATGTTACCCTAGCTCCTTGAAAACCAGCTTTCAATCTTACTTCTAGTATACAAGCGATCAAAACTGCTGAAAAGGCCACAACAAACACTCAACTGCCTTCTATATTCTCTAGCAACAAACCTTGGGCCCCTCAACCCAAGCGTGAATTTACTTCCTTGGGAGAACCACTTGATTTAGTTTACAAGACTTTGGTGAAAAACTAGATTCTCACTCCTTTGGACAAGTGTCCATATGATCAGCAACCACGACCCCATTGGTGGAACAAAAATGCATACTGTGACTATCACCAGAACAAGGGTCATAATACTTCTACTTGTCTTCAGTTGCGCCATAAGGTCTAAGATTTGATTGATAATGAGGTTATTGTTGTGGAGAATCATAATAATAATTTATATCATCAGGCATTTAAAGACCCCTTTCCTCATCACGAGAAAGGTGAGTCTTCCAACACTAAGAACAACAATTCCAAGGTTAACTACGCGCATACCACTTATGACAATGTCATCAACATGATCAAACCTATTGGAGTTGAGTATTGTGATGTGATTACTATCAAGGGGAGGGAGGATGCTCCTAAGCCTAAGACCCCATTTGTCTTGAGAGGCCCTGGGTCTCGTTCGTCTGAATCTGAATCATCTTAGGATTGCGCAAATATTATTACCAGATCCCATGCTAAGATCACTCTCAAGGGTCCTGACCCTCCTGCTACTACATCCACACCGAAACAACCCACAAATAAAATAGTTGTTGGCCCTACCATTAAGACCATGAAAATGGTCCCCACACCTCCTACTGCTAGTTATAGCATTCTCGACCAGCTGTAAAGAACCAATGCTCAAATAACCATCTTTGAGTTGTTGAAGATCTCGCCTGCTCACAGGCGGATTCTAGATAAAGCCCTCAGAGAGGCTAATATCCCCAAAGACATTAATATTGATCAGTTTCAATCTATGGTGGGTCACTTGACTTCATCGCACTATCTATCTTTCTTGAAAGAGGATGACCATTCAATCAACCACCCGCATAACGCTCCTTTGCATATAGAGGTCATAATTGGCAAAAAAATCATCCACCACGTCCTTATTGATAATGGTGCTAGCCTCAATATCTTCTCTACTCACTTGCTCACCCAGCTAGGATATGATGAAGATCACATAGATTACCACAAGAAAATTACTATCAAAGCCTATCATGAAGAAGAAAGAAAGTCTAAAGGTTTAGTTGTGCTACCCATTTAGGTTGGACCTGTTGAAAGAGATATCACATGTCAAGTGCTGGACATTCCTCTTGCTTATAACATACTATTGGGAAGACCCTGGATCCATGAAATGCAAGTGGTTCCTTCTATGTATCATTAGTGTGTCAAGTTTCCTTTTCATGGTGCAGAAGTGACAGTTCCTGCTAATATGGGCTCTTTTTGTAATACGCTCACACAGTCAGCTGATATTTTTGTTCCTACTAATAGAGAATACATAGAATTATATGATTCCAAGCTTAGAGACATGGAACAGACTTTGAAAATCAAAGACATGGGCATGGGGGGTATCAAATAGAACCTGTGCTATCATTAGCAGCTCTCCCTCTGTCTCCTCATTCTTACGGGAGACCTTCAGAGAATAATAAATCTTTTACTCCTCCTGAAATAGTTTATGATGGTGCCTTTGTACGATCTTCAACACCATTAGAAGATGAAGATGAGGAAAGAGATATTAAAGCTTGTCTTTACAAAGGAAAGGACATATCTAAATAGACTACCCCAGCTCATGAACTAGATCCCAATAGTGAAGGTCTTAAAATTATGAAACGCTTTGGATACAAAGGGAGTGGCCCAATACGAGTGAATGGTAATGGGTTAGTTGAACCTATTAAAGCTATAGGTCAAAAGAAAAAAGACACAAATGGTTTAGGCTTCAAGAAGATCCTGTTCCATCTAGGGATTAACAAATTTGTGCCAAAACTAGATCCTCCACCAAAACCTGAAGGCACAGTTACAGTTGACACCGCAGAGGATAGCTCCAATGAAGATTGCTTTACTTATCCTATCCCTCCAGATCTGGCAACATTCTTTGCTGAGCCAGATGATGACATAATATAGGCCAGTACAGCCAAGGCTAGCAGTGACTCCAATGCCGCTATTCCATTCACTTCTCTAACATACAAACAATGGAAGGTGTCACAAGACCCTGGTTTCCAAGGTGAACGATACATACCATCACAGTTTCAAGAGTAGTTTGCGCAAGAATAGGCTAGTGTCAAAACAACTCTCAAAACTTCATGGTGCAAAAATCCCAGTCAGAGTTTGGATAAAGATTCTCATGAGTATGAGTTTGACAGTTTTTCAGAAGGATCCTATGAAAAGCTTCTCGACATAGGTGAAGAGTCTAGTGAAAGGTCTAATGAGTTTGAGTCCATAAATGTTAACGTATCTTCTACTACGGTCACTAGGAGTCAAAGGGATTCGAATACACCTTTGGATGAGATTTCTCTAGGTCTCAGCTTACTATTCCATGCTTTCAATGATTATACCATGAATGCACTCGAACCCATCACTTCTCTCTCACTCCAACATCTTGAGCTAATAGACTGGAATTTCCCTTCCTCGTCCAATGAAGTCCTCACATTCCAGAATGACTATGCTCTAGCCTGTTATCTTCATGTTGTTGAACCTGTAATGTCCTCCACTAGTGAATAAAGTGTCAATGTGACCAAGGTTGATATCAAGTATCTTAGTCATAAAATCAAAAGAAGAAAAAATAGGTGCTCTGATGGTGAAAACCACATTGTGGCAGTGTCAGAGCCAAAAAAGGTAAAAAGAATAGACGTATCTGAAGGTGAAAATCTCTCTGAGGCACCTGAGGATGAGATACTTGATGCACTTCTGAGTCATTTCCAAGAATGATCATCAGTGCTAATTTAGCCGACTCAGCCAGTAAATCTAGGTACAAAAGAACATCCACACATTATTCATGTGGCTAAATCATTGTCTGCAGAAGAACTCAAAGAATTCACAGATTTATTCAAGGAGAAAAAGATAAAATTTGCATAGACATACTCTGACATGCCTGGTGTAGATCCTGATCTTATCATGCATCACCTGTCAATAGCTCCTGGAGTAAAACTAGTCAAGCAAAAACTTAGAAAAATGCATCCACATGTGGTTCTACTTGTCAAGGCAGAATTAGAGAAACTCCTAAAAGCTGGGTTCATCAGAGAAATCGACTATGTAAAATGGATCTCCAACATAGTTCCAGTGTTGAAGAATGACAAATCTATCAAATTCTACACATACTTTAGGGACTTAAATAAGGCATGTCCAAAAGATGATTTCCCACTACCCAACATTGATATGATTGTGGATATGACAGCAGGATACAAAATGTACTCCCTAATGGATGGTCTCTCTGGCTATAATCAAATCAAAATTGCACCAGAAGACCAAGAAAATATTGCTTTCACTTGTGCATGGGGCACTTTCTACTGGAATGTTATGCCTTTTGGTCTTAAGAATGCTGGAGCCACGTATTAGAGAGAAGTCACTACTATATTTCATGATATGATGCACAAAAAAATGTAGGATTATGTTGATGACACCCTTGCTAAAAGTATGGATAGAAAAGCACATATCACTGATCTAGGCCCTATACTAGATCATATGGAAAAGTTTAGACTACGTCTCAATCCTAAGAAATGTGCATTTGGAGTAACTTCGGGAAATTGCTTGGTTATATCATCTCCAAAAAAGGAATCGAGGTGGATTCTGAAAAGGTGCAAGATATCATTAAAATGCCTCCACCTTGCAATATCAGACAAATTAGAGGTCTTCAAGGTTGGCTTCAGTCTATCCAGTGCTTCATCTCGCAGCTAGCTGACAACTCACAACCATTTACCAAGACTCTGCATAAAGGTGTGACCTATGAATGGAATAAAGAATGTGAATGAGGTCTTCAAAAAATGAAATAATATCTAGCTAATCCACCTATATTAATGCCTCCTATTCATGGGAAGCCATTAATCTTATACGTATAAGCTACAGAAACATCTTTGGGTGCTCTATTAGCCCAAGAAGATCAAAACAATAAAGAAAGAGCAATCTATTACATCAGTAGAACATTGGTCTCCTATGAAATGAATTATTCTATCATTGAGAAAGCTTGCTTGGTGGTGGTGTTCACTTCCCAGAAGTTATGGCATTACATGCTTTCCCACACTACAAGGCTCATTGCAAAATTTGATCCATTAAAGTACTTACTCAGTAAAGCTACCCTCACAGGTAGATTAGCTAAATGGGTCATGTTTCTCAGTGAATTTGATATTGAATATGTTGAGAGAAAAGCTATCGAAGGGAAAGCAATTGCAGATTAGTTGGATGAGGCACCTATTACAGACTATCAACCATTAAGGATCAAGTTCCTAGATGAGTCCATCATGCTTCTCACACATCAGACATGGACCATGTTCTTTGATGAATCATTCACCCAAAAGGGATTAGGTACCAGAATCTTGTTCATTACACCTCAGTGGTATTCATTACCAAAGGCTTACAAAATGATGTTTCCTTGCACAAATAACACTACTGAGTATGAAGCCTTGATTAATGGATTAAATATTTCTGTTGAATGGCGTGTCGATGAGCTAAAGGTATTTGGAGATTCATAGTTGGTTATCAATTAGGTGAATGATATCTATCAAACAAAAGATGAAAAAATGGTGCCTTATAACAAGATGGTTGATGATCTTAAGAAATAATTTGCACATGTTACTTACCAACAAATTCAAGGGAAGATAATAAAGCAGTTGATGCCATGGCTACTCTGGCTTCCATGTTACAAATGCCAGAAAATGACTTCAGACATGAATTCCTAATGGAGATGTTATGCTAACCTACTTATAATTCCCCTGACTCCCGAATGATCTATTCAGTCATTGGACATGACTCATCTTGCTACCACGATATTTACTCCTATCTTTGTGACTAGATCATTCCCGACACTTACACCCAAAATGAGAAACATCACTTAATCCGTAGTGCTTCACAGTTTGTCATCATAGCTAACAACTTATATAGGCAAGGTCTAGACAGTACCCTCCTTAGGTGTTTAGAACCTGATGAGTCCAAACATGCATTAGTAGAGGTGCATGAAGGCGTCTATGGGTCTCACTCAAATAGACTAACACTGGCTTGCAAACTTATTAGAGTTGGTTACTATTGGTCGGATATGGAGAAAGAAGCTATACAATTTTCTAAATCCTGCAAATAGTGCCAACTTCATGGAAATCTGATCCACACTCCTGCTAAGGAGCTCATTCCTTTTGTTAGCTTTTGGCCATTTCAGTAGTGGCCTTTGACTTGGTGGGTTAGATACATTTGTCTTCTTCAAGGGGACATAAATATATCATTATTGCTATAGACTATTTTACCAAGTGGGTTGAGGCAGTGCCTCTCATTGTAGCTGATGGCAAGTTTGTGGTCATGTTTATACTGAACTACATCATCTACAGATATGGTGTACCCTCATCAATAATCACTGACAATGGGGGACAATTCAAGAACAAGGATCTGACAGATTTATGCAGTAAGTTCATAATTATTCAGCACTGGTCTTCTGTCTATTATCCCCAGGGTAACGGACAGGTGGAAGCTTCAAATAAGACTATTCTCAAGATCTTACACTGCACAGTACACAAATTTGGATGATATGGGCATCTCCAGATTAATCCGGCTTTATGGGCTTACCATACCATTATACGGACACCAATAGGGGCCACGCTCTTTGCTCTAGTTTATGGTGCAGATGCAGTGCTTCTTATTGAGGTTGAGATTCCTACCTTGCGTCTCTCTGAAGGGCCTCATTACTGATGATGATATCAGAATATCTCGGCTTCAAGAGCTTGAACTATTGGATGAATGTCAAAAAGTGGTGTTCGATCATCTCCAAGCATATCATAAGAGAATATCTAAAAGCTACAACAAGAAGGTCAGACCAAGGGAATTCAAAATGGGAGATCTCATCCTGAGAGAAAACCCCAAGAATCAACAACAGCGGGTCCAGAAAGGAAAATTTGAACCAAACTGGCTTGGTTCGTATGTTATCACTGTAGTATTTGGGTCTAGCACTTACCATTTCTCTACCATAGAAGGGGAACAACTCAAAGAGCCTATCAATGCTCTTCATCTAAAGAAGTTCTACAGTTGAGATGTCTTCTAAATGCTCATGTACATACTCTATTCTGAGAAAATCCTAAAAATTGCAAAATGTCCTGAAAAATGATTATCTTAGTGAAAACCTGGCAAATAAGCACTTTGATATATCTATTATCTTGGTGAAAACTTGACAAACAAGCACCTTGATAATACCAAAAAAATAAAAAAAAATACAAAATACAAAAAATTGAAAAAATGAAAATACAAAAAAGAGAGAAAAAGAAAAAAAATGTGCCATTGATGAAAACCTAGTAAACAGGCATCATGGTAGCAAAAATAGAATTTCTGCCAAGATGGTGAAAACCTGGTAAATAGGTGCCTCTTGTTCTACAATGCTCTATCTATCATGACATCCCTTGGCTTTCTTGCAATTTTCTCTCCTGCTTTCCTACTTTAGTTTTCTTTCATGTTTTAGTTTGCTCGCTCATGCGTTCACTCTCAATTATCTTTCAAGATTTTTCTTGACTTCACATGGATTGAAACTAGTCACACTCAGGGGCATCTTCTCAGTCTAGGGGCAATTGTCCTATCTTTTGGAGTCTCTCTCATCTTTGCATCAGTCACCAGTGGTTCTCACCGAGTCTGCCTTCTGATGCCTAGATCTCACGTTGATCTTTATACTTGAGAATCTCTCCTACGTCAGTCACCAGTGGTCGATGTACTACTCAGATTTCTCACATCAACTTTCTATCTGCATATTTGACATCAATCCTTTCATTACTTGGGGGCATGGCTCCCCACTTTGATCACATCTTCAGTTTACACTCAAGTCAGTAATCTTGTCAGTTCTAAAGGACAACTCTCTACTGACACAAACTAGTGTTTCTCAACACCCCAATCAAACAATGTTTTTCAACACTATCTTTTGGACACATCTATTTTTTTCAACACATATTGGATACATCGCAATGTAAAAATCTCTCAATAGCAATCAAATACATCGCACTCACAAGCACAACAGTGTTTTTTTCAACACCCTGAACATATACAAATTCGTAAACTTTGAAACATACTGAGTTATGATTGAATCTTTCTTTGTATGTTGTCTATTCTCATAAATCTCATTGATATTTTCTTTGTCTACTGCTTGTTGGTGTGGTTTTGATGATCCGACAACGTTAAATAAATAGGGTGTATGTGATAAGAGCTCCTGCATTAAAGTGGAAAAGCCTCACATCCCTCAATCTTGTTTATTTGTATGCCAATAGGAGGTTGGAACTATCTTCTTGACTGTTATTTATCTATTTTTTTACTTGTGTACTCTTACTATATCAAATTGGACACAATGTTTAGGTCATCTTGGCTTTTATGCCCTGGTGCTTATGTTTATTTCCTACATTTTATCCGATAAAATTCATATTCATATTCTTGTGGTTGCATTAGCGCCATTGGGGATTGTATTGACTCCAATGTTCCAAAAATGCTCGATGATGATAATTATGCAATGAGTCCAACAACCAAGTCCTAGGGTTGCATTTATCTTAGGCTTGCATTCGCATTTTAAGCTAGCATAGCGATGGTTTTGGTGCTCTCTTCATTGTCTTCTCATCCTTCAAAGTTCCTCATCTTTTGTCCTGGATATCTCTCGACTACACAAGTGTCTAATACTCGCTCTCGATCTTTATTCATATTCTTTTGGTTGGTACCTATCATATATTGTAATATCCTGCATGAGATGATTAGTACCATTGCATTTCCATACATTCATTTGCATTTACATATCCATAAACATGTGCATCCATTTTAAGCATAAATCAAATCATACATAGCATTTATCCATCTAACATCTATCATGGCATTCATTCATACATCAAATAAAACATGTGCATAAACATTTGCATATTCATCCATGGTATACATTTCTAATCTATACATCTAATCATATAGGAAACATCTCACAAGACATGAAAATTTAAAGAAATATATAAACAAGTACAATGATGCCAAAATCAAGCTCATATATATATATATATATATATATATATATATATATATCAATTGATCAAATGTACAAGGGTGCTACTTGAGCATAGTATATCAAAATGATGGTACAATACATATCAAAAGTCTCATCTAGCCACTCCCACTTGGAGGAGGTGGAGGAGGTGGCATGGCCTGCTGCTGAGGAGGTGCCTGTGGTGGTGCCAGTGGAGCAGCCCATGCCCCATCATACTCTAAAAATGGTGGAACCCGGTCCGCTACTTCGG
The DNA here is from genome assembly GCA_018584345.1 of Thuja plicata. Classification (NCBI taxonomy): domain Eukaryota; kingdom Viridiplantae; phylum Streptophyta; class Pinopsida; order Cupressales; family Cupressaceae; genus Thuja; species Thuja plicata. The sequence continues at coordinate 2,119,295 of MU228352.1, read as the reverse complement.
GAGCTATGATCGTGTATGCGACATAGTAATAGGCTGACTGAGCAGCCTCATATCTCACCTCTATCTGCACTCTAGCTAATGCCTCTTGTAAACCTCAGATCTCTTGATCCTGCTTAGTCACTCGGGTCTCCTAGATGACCACCTATGTACGGTAGTCATCTCGCTCCCTCTGTACCTGCCTCAATCTCTCCTGGCTCTTCCTAAGAGCCTCTTGTAACTATGTTACATGTCCCCCTATCGGTGGATCAGCTGTAATAGTATCAGCCATAACGGTATCCTCACCTTGCTCAGTGGACCTCTCCTAAGTACCACTGCTCCATGCACCTACATCTGATTCCATCCATCTAGGAAGAAGGGGACTCAGCCCAGTCCTCGACCATAGTACTCTCTCTTGCTGGGGTGGTACCTTCTGTGGTGGTACCTATTGTGGTGTGGCTGTGGTGGCTACTGTAGTGGCGACTGCGGCACCTGCTGCTATGGTGGTTGTTGTACCACCTGTTGTACCTATGGGCCCAGACCAACAGGATTTGTAAATCTTAGGAATGGGTGCACCAAGATATGATCTCTGTATGCAGGTGTCATCCCTGCATTTGTCACCACTACTAAATAATCCCACCTAGCTAGTGGTACCCATGCATCTATCATGCTCTTGCCTCTATCTAACTGCCACTTCCAGCCCTTCCTTGTTACATCGATGAATCAGGAATATGTACAGTACTCCTGGGAGACATCCTATGGTCTCCCAAACTATTATAGGACCCGTGTCAATAGGAAGCACTCTGGTGGTACCCTAAATTTTGAGAATTAGAAGTCCCAATCCAATATCAAGAAGCAAGTTTCTCCATACTAAAAAAATTAAAGGAAGGAAGCTTTATGACGCAAATAAATAGAACTAACTAATCGAAGCCTTCAGAAAATACTGGAGTTTTAACCTGCTACAAAGATGATGCCGACAGAGGCTGAAGATGGTCAAATTTTAGAAATCTAAAACCGACCCAGTTCGGGAAATCAAATTTCCTATCTTGAGCAAAAATATTAGCTTTTCAAAATGTGTTTTGGATTTTTGACCAAAGCCAAATCCGAAAGTTAGGTAGTTATTTTTTAGTTAGTTTAGTGTTTTTTCAAAATATTTTATAATAAGGGTTGTGTCTTTTCACCTTAAGGAGGTGTGAAAGCCACTCAAACACATATATATATATACATAATGTAAAATGTAAAGAAAACATAATACAATAGAATGCAATTTCACATATTTGGATAGTTTTTAATCAACATGTATAACATGGACCTGGATGTACTATTTTTTCAAAATCAATAAAGATAAGTCTTTTTTCTTTCACATGTGTAA
>MU228352.1:2102074-2114437 GCA_018584345.1 Thuja plicata | reverse complement strand
TAGAAGTGCAGGGGAAGAGGATCATAATCGATCATTCCCGTTAGTTGGCCAAAAATAATTGGTTTTCCAAACATTGGATTGGCAAGTCCATAGGAAATCCAATTCAGCATTTTTGGGCACCAACACACTCAATGATGCTAATAGTGTGCCCGATCAAAGGATGAAAGTAGAACATATGTGACAGCTCATTTCGTGTGTCATCCCAAACCTCTGTGGCTATCCATGGCCTCCATATAACTATTGCCATATCATCTAGCTATGCCTGCCACTGATCTGTCTTACCCAACACTGGCTGAGTCATAGGACCTGCATACCTATAAATATATGGCTCTAAGGGCTTCCGAGTCTCATGGAAAATCAGCCAACATATGGGAAGGTGCTCCCACGCCCAGATATGTAGAACCATGACTCCTGCCGCCATGGTCCATGCACCCTGATACATGATCTCATACATCTTGTGGTACATCTGTGCGAGCATGCACTCGCCCCATCTGAATCTCACTGCTAGACTGGCTAACATCCATTGCAGCATGCCTCCCCAACCACACTCCAATACGTGCTGAACCTGATCTGGCACCAGGTGACAACTCAAGAACAGTGCCAAGACAGTTGCCAATGTATGATCTACACCGTACCTTCTCGTCAGATCCTCCCAAGAGATGGCTCAACCCAGCACCAGATCATCCAGGAAGATCACTCTCAGTGCAAGTGTGCCTACCCTCAGCTGGGTATCATACACCATGTGAGCCCCATGGAAAGGTACTCTTAGGATCCTGTATATGTCCTCAGGAGTGACCGTCATCTCCCCCTACGAAAAATGGAAAGTGTTCATCTCCAAATGGAAATGCTTGACCACTGTACCCAATAGACCATGATTTACCTAAATATCAGGTACGTCATGAAGATATAACAATCCTAGCCCGTCGAGATGGGCACCATCAACATCTGTCAGTCTCCACAGTAGCTCACCCATGATAGGATGGTGCGACAAGAATGCAATATCAGGAAATTCAACCTGCAAAGAAAGCGATGACATTTGATCAGTATCTCAACATGATGATTTATCAGAGCAATGACAACAAATGCAACTATGGATCTATCCTAAACACAGTTCTAAGGCATTCTAAGTGGCCAATTTTGTGACATAATGGATGACAACTTTCAAGATAGTAAGTAATTCCCGTGTGAGGAAACTCTTTTCCTATGCGAGATTTCTATTTCGTGTGAGACAGGATCTCTCTTCATGCAAGATTTCATCACTGGCGATGAAATCTCACATGACATCGACGCGCACTTCGTGCGAGCTTGCAGAAGGACCCTGTGCAAGGTAGCCTTGACCTGTGCGAGGAAACTAATTTCTCATGTGAGGGGTGACCTAGGTCGGCATGAGGAACCTATTCCCTCATGCAAGACTTGATGTAAGTGGACATAAAAGCTTTAAAACATGCTAAAAAGATCTACAAATCGATAAAAATTTGAAATGCAGGATGGTTTTTTGTTTACTTACAGGTGCGTCATACTCCGGTGGTCAGTTATGTCATCAGGAGCGCTTGAATCAATGTGTACACATGGGAATGCTATCAATATCAGCTAGAGCCCTCACCATCTCTAAAGGCAAAAGTGAATAATGATTTGAAAATGACCCCTCCGGGACTTATATAGCTTTTGACCTAATTTTCAAAAGTGCTCTATTTTCTGTAAAAGTTGCACCCTTGGCTAAATCGACCGTTCTAAATCCATTTTCATGATCGAAATCAAAATTTGACACTCCTAAGTAGCTCAAAATTGCATTTTAAAATTTTGGGACCGACATGCTCTGACGCTTGTGCAGTCAACTTTTTGACGTCGCTTTCTTGTTAGAATCATCTCTCGTCATCATTTTCTCAGCTTCTGCAAACTTTTCATCAAATTCAACTCTAGTCAATTCTGGTCAAACTTGGTCAACTATGGTCAAGCCTAGTCAATAGGACATCCTAATCGCTCTAAATTGATTTTTCCTTCTCTTGATCTATCTCTGAATTCCTCTAGATCTTCGATCTTACTTCTATCTGCAATCTTTCTGTTGTGTCATCTTTCAATTTTTCTCCCAAGAGGGTAGGATGATTGCATCTTTGAATCTCTTCACAGCATTCTCGAATTAGTCTGATTTGAATCAAAATTCCCCATTGCTAGGGGCATCTGATCACTTGGGGCATATTCAATTTTTCATACCTTATGGTCAAAATTGGATATTCCATGATCTTTAATCTCTAGGGGCATCTTGATATCTCACATCTTGTCATCTTGTCATCTATCTTTCTAGGTATCTGAGAAATCTAACTCAGATCCTCAAGGATTATGCTTCATTCTAGAGATAGTCCTAAAAATCTCTATTGACTATCTTTTGGGATAGGTATCGGGGCAATCTAACCCTAACTCCTAAAGGTTGAGACTCGTTCTGGGGACAGTCTTGTGAAAGATATCAATCTGACTAGTTTCTAGGCAATCTAACCTAGACATTGGGGGACTAAGCTTCGTTCTGGAAATGATTCTTGAAATCTTATTGGGTATTAGGGAAATCTAACCCTAATTCCTGAAAGTCATACTTCATTATGAAGTTGACTTTCAAAAGCTCTTTTTGACCATTATCTGGGCAACCTAACCTAGATCTTGGAGGGCTAACCTTCATATTGGGGCAATCTAACCCTGATTCTGGAGAGAGTCCTAAATCTTCATTAGCTATCAGTGGACATTGGGGCAATCTAACCCCAATTCCAATATTCTCTCAATGAGTATTTGGACCGTTGTCTTCGCAATCTAACTTAGACTTCAGAAAATCATGCTTCGTTCTGAAGATGGTTCTACTTCTTGATCTGATTAGTGTCTTGGCAACCTAACCTAGACTCCCAAAATCTTCATCTGTCACATCAGACTATTCTTTGAATCAATGCGCTGCTCGCAAATCAATTCAAAGAGGGGCATCATGTAACAACCCAAAATTGGCACCTTACATGTTGATCAATTTTGGTGCATTTCTTCAGATTCTCATCATCAAAATCCTATTTTACTAGGCAAATTCTCCTTCCTAATTGTCTTAAATTGACTTAGTCTCAAATGTATAAAACCTGAATTTGCATAAATCTTACACTATATTTAATTCCTAAATTTTCAAGATTTATTAATTAAAAATCCCTATGATTAATTAATTTAATTCTAAAGTCCTAAGTGCTTTTAAATTAAATAAATTCCACCCCCTTTAGCTAATACACATCAAAAGGAATTAAAAATTATTTGGTTATTTGAATGGATTATCCTCAAATGAATTTCATAATTCCATGTGAAAAGCCACCCATGTGGCAATAATCCCTTCATTTAATTAAATAATTCTTTCAATTTTGTCTCACCTTCCTCCATGGAGATGAAGAGTCAACCATTTCTTTCCAAGAAACTCTTCATCCTCTCTTTATGTTTTTCTATATTATGGACCTTCTTTTCTTCATTTGAGAGGAGCAATTTTAGAGTATCAAAACTATAGAAAATTCTTGTCTCAATTTTCTCATGTTTTCAATCATTTATTGCATAATTAGTATGATTTCATTTAGATTAATAGCATTTTGCATCTTAATGTAGTTTTCTTATGTATCAAATAGCTTAATTCTATTATTTATTTCAAGCTTTTTAGATTAAAATAAGCATTTCCATTCTTAGATTGTAATTGTATCTCATATAGAATAAATGGTATTTCATTTTTTATAATGCTTTCAAATCCTTCATTTTAGCAATGGTCATGGTTTTTGGCTCTCGTTCTGAGAGTAATTAAGAAACCCCAACTAAATAGGAGGCAACAGGTCGATTCAATCAATATTGTAGAATGGACAATTCATGTTCATTTTCGCAATTCAATGATTGAGCAATGACTATGTTGTGGTTGTGCTTGATTTAGAGGTCACATTTATTTTTTGTGACAGGGACATGGCTTAGAAGGTACGCTATCAAAATAGAATGTGTTCTTGTTTAACGACTTTGAGACCTCTTTATGTTTGAAGTCTCATCATTCTATTAAACTTTATATGTTGAATTTTGTAATCATTTATGCTTCTATGAAATGCAGGAAACCTATCAAAAAATCCAAGAAGTGGTTGTTTGAGGACTATGAGACACATAGACATATTTTTCATTACTTAAACCTTCTTGTTGCAACAAATATTGAATTTATAAAGTATACTGGTGGACCTCGTAAGAAGAATTTATGGAAACTTCATGAATCTAAACATGAGGCAATACATGAGACAATAAGGGTTAGAGCCAATCCGGAAGGTTCGCTCAATTAGTTTTGGGCCATCATGAAGAATCATTCTACACATGGTATAATTATTTTGACAATTTTGTATATAAATTTTGCAAAACAATCTATTTTCTCTTTTTTGTAAATATAAATGACTATGAAGTGGTCTACATGCATATTTGGAGACCACATTTTGTATATGGAAAGAAGATCAAATTATATATAAAAGTGGCCATGGGTTGATTTGTATATACTGAGGGTCCACATTTTATTAATTTTACTGTGTCTTTGTATGTATCTTTGTCATGCATTGTATTTATGTATGTATGTTCATTTTCATTTTATATCTTTTCCATGTATTCTCTCTCTCTGTCTCTCAAATCAACTACCTTGAAAATATTTTTTCAAACCAAAGTAATAGGCATAATCTACAATCGAAATTATGGTGTTATATGTTATGCTTTGTGGACATTTGAATTTTTTTACTTCTATTTCTGCCCAATTTGGCTTAGCCTTGGGAACACTTCAGTCCAACTTGCATTGGAATGTTCTTGATGGTTTGCAAGTGAAAAAGGGTCTCCCCTAGCATTTACCCGACCAACTGGAGTTGATGGAGTTGATGGTTTGGTCCAATGACGGACGGTTTGAAAGTTGCACATAGTGCAACTTTGAACTGAGCAACAATAAAACTTTTTGCACCAACTGAGATCAGGTCAAAAAATGAAATCTAAGTGGAATCTCTTGAAGCTGAGCCATGTGCTTTTAGGCCTTCCCAAGATGGTCCTTTTTCACTTCACAAATCTCTGATATCTCTCACGAGGTTCGAGATATGGATCTCCAAAAATTGCTGCCAAATTTGGCTTAGTGCACCTTGGGAACACTTCGGTCTGACATGCACAAAAATGTCCTTGACACTACATGAGTGAAGAAAGATATCCCCTAGCATTTACCCAGCCAACTAGATCTGATGGAGCTGACAGTTTGGTCCCATGATGAACGGTTTGAAAGATGCACCATTGAGAAACTTTAAACTAACCAATAATGATACTTTTTGCACCAACCAAGATCAGGTCGGCATGGAATCCAATTGGAATCTCTCAAAAATGAGACACATGCTTGTAGGCCTTCCCAAGATGGTCATTGTGCACTTCTCATATCTCTGATATCTTTGACAAGGTTGGAGATATGGATCTCTAAAAATTGCTACCAAATTTGGCTTAGTGCACCTTGGGAGCACTTCAGTTTGACATGCGCTAGAACGTTCTTGATGCTATGTGAGAAAAGAAAGGTCTCCCATAGATTTTACCCATCCAAATGGAGCCAATTGATCTGATGGTTTGGTCCCGTGATGAACGGTTTGAAAGATACACCATTGAGCAACTTTCAACTGACCAACAATGACACTTATTGCACCAACCGAGATCGGGTCACCAAATGGAATCCGAGTGGAATCTCCCAGAACCAAGCCATTTTCTTGTAGGCCTTCCCAAGATGGTCCTTGTGCACTTTAGAGATCTTTTATATCTCTCATGAGGTCTGAGATATGGATCTCCAAAAATTTCTGCCAAATTTGGCTTAGTGCACCTTGGGAACACTTCGGTCTGACATGCACTGGAACGTTCTTGATGCTACATGAGAAAAGAAAGGTCCCCCCTAGAATTTACCCAGCCAATTGGATCTGATGGAGATAATGGTAATAAGATCCATAAGTTTTGGATTCAATCTTGTTCATTTATGTTTGTAAGAGTACAAGTTGCTCCTAGGTGCAAATTTTGTCACAATGGTCTAAATTTGTAAAATTTGCTAATTTTGAGAAACTAGGGGAGATGGTCTACTATAGGGTCCTAAGTGTCCTAACTAGGGTCCTAGGATGGGTCAAAGAGCATCGAGTTGACCAAATTTGTCAAAGATCAAGAAATGCTCAAAAGTTGCTCAAGCAACTTTTGCAACTTTTGCAAAAAGTTGCTCAATGAAGAAATGGATGATTGTAACAACCCAGACTCAGGTATTTGAGCATGGATTTAATATTTTTGAAGGTTAATGGAGTTTTATTTATAGACTGCACATGTGAGCATTTTGTATGGATGATTCCCTGAGTTTTAATTGCATTTGTAGTGTTTTTGTAGCCTTGTACGGCTATGCACGAATTGGATTGAACAATCTGAATGCATGGGAGTGTAGAGTTTTTTTAACTTTATTTTTCATATTCAAGTTTGTTTTCAAGTTAAGGCATTGTAAAGTTACACTTAGATTTAGGTGATTGTGTTTGCAATTTCCATTTGCAAATTTGCATGAACAAAAATGTCTCTAACCTAAGCATTAACAGTTGAAAATGAATGAAAATTTATGGAATGATAGGTTAGGGTCTGTACATAATGTTTTTTTTTTCCTTTTTGTTTTTGCAACTAAAATCCTAGGCTTGGAGTGATGCCCTAGGCTAACTTCTTGGAGTAAGTGAGCTAGGACACGGCAAAGATTGAATTGAAATAGCACACCCATGATCTTGTATGGACATCTTAGTGGAATGTGTGGAAGCCTTAGAGTGTCTCCTTGAAGGATCAAAAGGTTTGAGGAGTTTGTATGAAGATTAAAGACCAATTGGATGCATATTTCAGTGACTGGTCCAGAGGCCTAAAAGATAGCCTAGACATTAGGGCCTGGAAGCAATTAGGGTTTTGGGTGTCTTGAAGATCTATAACTTTAGATTTTAGAAGGGCTAGGTGATATATTTCAGAATCATATAGCCTTCCATAGGGTTGTGTGGAAGAATTTTTAGAGTTTGGTAAAAAATAGTGAAAATAGACCTAATACAATTAGGCCTAATTAGGTCTATCTTTGAGTAGTGATAATAAAGAGATGGTTATAGTGGCTAGAAGTGTTTGAAACACCTATAATGGAAATTTAAGGTCCTTTAAAAATAGGCTAGAGCCTGAGAAGTCTTTGGGAAGATCCTAAGCAAGGGTTTAGGGTTATAGGGGGAAATCTAGTGAGAAAACAAGGTAAATGGAGGACTAGTTGGACTAGTTGGAGTTGATTGTGCATTATTTCTTCATCATCTCAACTATACCTAGGAGGCAAGTTGAATTCATGGTCTAGGAGGCCAATCTTGGTGAAGGAGAAATAGGTGTTGAAAACCATTGGATGGTTTAAAGAAGTTGATTAGCAACTTGGAGAATGGTAAACACTATAACTCTAGACCCTCTGCATCAGAATCCTATCCAGGTCTGGTGTTTCTTGGTCCCCTACACCAAAGACCCCTATAAATTCCCAGGTTTACCCGAGGAACATTATATAGAGCATGAAAGATACACCTACAAACATAAATTCACTTAAGTAATGGAGAGCATACATATAGAGCATGAAAGATACACCTAAATACAATGTAGCACATCAAGCATTAATTTACTTAAATCATAAAATTTCTTATGTCCTGGAGAAAACATGTAGTACATACATTATGAAGCATAGACATGAATTTTCTTAAGTCATTCACATAGGTCGTACACATGAATTTAGGTTATGAGTCATATACATGAAGTACACACACAAGTACATTAATTTATCAAAATATACATGCATATACGCAAGTCATGTGAAACAAGAATACACTTAAGGCATAAACATCCAACCAAAAAATTCAAGGATCAAATTTGAAGTTTTATATATAACAAAATGAACAATAATAGTGTACATGCCAAATCCATAATAGAGTTACAAAAAATTACATCAATGTCATATATATATATATAATTTGGTCATTCAATGACCACAACTAGATCTATACAATGTCTCAATATATCTATGATTGTGGTGGATAATCAAAACTGAGCTTCTTCGTAGCAGCACTTGGGTCACTAAGTCTCTGGACAAGAACAATTCAAATGCTAAGCCATATATATTATCTCAAAATAATATCAAAATAAATAAATATTGGGTTGGAATTTGCTGATAGTTGAATTATTGATTACCTCATCTCTTTCTCCTATGCTTGGGCTGAATGATAAATGAAATGGGCTCAGTTGTGGGTGAGAGGGAATCCTATAAAAATGGCAAGGTAGAGGAAGGACGCGCAGTGGTAAAGGGTCCTATAACAGAAAAAATAATACAAAATATATGTTATGAAAAAGAAATACTAAAAAATAAAAAATGCATGGACTAAAATGAAAATGCATACCGCAACTGGATCTCCTATGCTAGGCAAGGGATCCCTAGGAAGTGGAGAAGGGTTTTCCTAATCTGAGGTAGCTATGACCAATTTCTATATGAAAATTCGTAGAAAATGACATACTAATAGAGGAACATGATTTCTAAAATATTTTGAACAAACAAGAATGCAATTCAAAGTAAATATGAAAACATGTTACCTCCTCCCTCTCCTGAACATGAGCAATGTTTGGGGCATTCATTATTTTAGTGAAACCCAATTGATTCTACATGTATAAAATAAATAAGTCAAGTGCATTCATCAATATAGACTACAATGAAATGTTCATAATACATTTCAACAAATATACTTAAATTGGAACTAATTACCTTTTTTTGTTTCAATGTCCCTGATGATTTCTTCCTCTTTCCTAATGACCTTGAGCTTGGTGGAGTAGGCTAACAAAAACAAAATTAACACAAGAGAAATAATATGATACCGCATGGGTTAAATTAAAAATATAAAAAAGAGGTATGCAAAATATGATACCACATAGCTCTTTAAGCCAAAGTCAATGGAAGAAAGAGTGACATCCTCAATCTCAGAAATTTGAGCCCGTGACAAGCCCTATAAAACACCAAATAATTTACAATGAAGATTATGATTCACTTGAATTCCAAAAATGATTATGCTCCAAAACTTTATAATATCACAAGTTTATAAACAAATTTTATGAACCATTATTACAATATAAAAAATTTCTCTTCTTTCACACACAAGACTATTCTTTAACAAATTTGTAGTCACAGTTAGAGAAGAATGGTTCGGATTGTATTCATGGGGGTCAAAGGTTAGGACCACTTTTGCAGTAGGTAATAGGACTGTTGTAGCCTAGATGTGAGTATGTTTTAGTGTGTTTATCCTTAGCATGGAGGGATTTAGAGTGCTTTTAGGTTGAGAGTATGGTGCAAGAGCACCTCCTAGAACATGGAGTCTCATGAAGATTGCAGACCCTTGATGTTCTCAGTGCCCTCTTGGCCCAAAGGGATCTAAGACATCTTTTAGTTCAAGGCTTTAGAATTAGTCTATCATTGAGATCCAATTATGAGACCTAGTTCCAAGTTTGGGCACTTATAAGCCACTTGGTACACTATGGTCATGGTATATGTACTATGGTCATGGTCTTCAAATCTGCATAAAACTGACTTGGCCAGATACCCCTATGTCTTAGCCTTTGAATGCAACTAGTTTGGTGAAGAGATATTACATATAACTCTATTTATTGTGATTTTTGTCTCTGCAACTCTGGTTTTTGTTCATTTCTAAGAGTTTCACATTGTTTTTCAAGTTTGAAGCATTTCCACCATGGGAATTGGATAATATCTGGTGGAAATCTTCTTTGTAATATGCTTTCAAAGATTCTGCAAGTTGTTTTTGTGTTGATGCAGGGAGATGGATATATGATCGATCCCTAGGTGTATATCTCAATGTATGCACCAAATTTTAATATACATAGTAGTGTATAACTTCTAGAGAACCAAGAACCAAGGGCCCTAATTGTGGATTTGATGTTGTTTTATGAATACCTAAGTGTTCCAATTGGTTTCAGAAGGAAACACTTCCATTTGCTAGAACTTGCATTACAGTAGGTGGTATGGGCAGTGATGAAAATATTTGGGGTGCTTATGAACCTAGGGTGTAGATGGGTTCTTTTCTATGGTGAAGATATAGACTAGTATATTGGGACTATCCTAGTATGAAAGTGAAATGCCAGAGAGTAAAGTTTATTGAACTAGCAAGTGAATGTGCTTTGAGCGATATGATAAGGACCTTGTGATAAGTTGAGGGGTTCTTGGGTTTTCTTAGAAGTTATATGTTGGGATTCTTCAGAAGGCCATGGAGGTGTATTGAAGGATTAAGGATATTCACAATCAGTGAACAATCAGAGATTGTATTCATGATTTTGAACAAGAAATAAGAGTAAAAGAACAATGGTTGGATGTTCTGAATGATGTTCAAGGTTGATTCAAAAGCCAATAAGTGATTGGTTGGGGTATGAGTCTATGTATGATTTTAGCATTGGTTGAATTGAGTCAAAGGATGGAGGGCAGGATTTCAAATCAATTTGAGTCATGATGGCTGGACAAGTAAGTGAATTCCTTGAGTTGAATTACATTAGAAAAAATTCTTTGACTCTAAAGCAATAGCAAACAAAAATACACTAAGTTACCACCATATAAATTATTAAGATATGATATTTTGAAAACAATGTACTATTCTATTTTATGAATATTTATAAAACATCACCTCAGGTGTTTGAGCTACCCATCTACGTCTACTATAACGAAAACTCTTTGGTGTTCTTGTACCACCAGCTGCACCCTGCAATGCATATTATTCATGTATCAATTTAGATTCTTCTATACATAAAAATTTATTTACTTTTAATAGATTTAGGTAATTAATTAAAATAACATGTCAAAACACAAATTTAAACAAACCTGTGTCGGCTCTCTACCATACACCATTGATAATAGATCATATCTAAGGGACATATCCTTAGTAGTGGATGCCTGACATCTTCTCCTGCAATGTACACATGAATGGGATGTCAAACCATCTGCACTCTCTTGACTATCTACCCCATCACATATACCATTATAACTGATACAAATATGCTCAATGGGCTGGGCTGACCCTGCAAGTGTATCTAATGATAATGGAGCTCGCATGGGATGAGATGATCCTAATGGTGCATATGATGATGATGGAGCTAGAATGGGATGGGATGATCCTAATGGTGCATCTGATGAAGATGGAGGTGGCACAGACACTGATCCATCCTCTCCAACTAACTGAGTACCATGCTAGATAATGACATCAGTTAATGATGCAATTACATGAAGAGTTTGTATATCCAAATAATCCTTCACCATTACTGGGACCACAACATGAATGAGGGTTTTTCTCATAGTAATCCTCCTCTCTTGGGGTTGGGTAATCCTATGTGCCCCAGTTCTATCCTGCATAGAGCCTCTCCCTCTACCCTCAAACTCACAAAATTCAAATTAATTTGGCTTCTCGCCAAGGATAAACTCATAGTATAGCTTCCTCAAAAAATAAAAAGGCACCTCATTATTATTACACCTCATTATTATTACAAGGTGTTTGTTCAAATACCATGTACCATCTATCCCAAAAATTTGATTTCATCCCCCTATGAGCACACCAATGTATATGAAACCATTTTGTATTAACTTCTAGGGAATTGTTAGTATAAGGATGGGTAAAATGGGCACATATGTCACATTTTTCTATGCCTTTTCTTTTCATATCCTCATATGATAAAACATCAGCATAATATGTATGACACCTATCCCTCTATGAACCCCATTTTTTCACCTCTTGAGACACCTAATTTACACTATCGTACATTTTTTCTGATGTAGTGGTGAGGGTAGAGTGATGTTGAAGACCGAAAGCCTTCAACCTATTGAATAATATATTAATTTTTTGACTATTCTGGTTAAGGTATTGCACGAGGTCCTCTTGTGTTGCATTTACATGATCTAATGACACATGTGGAGGGTCTACGAGTGGTGGTGGTTGTGGATGAGAAGAATTTTGAGGAGGGTTTACAGGTGTAACACCCCAAAATTGGCATCTTGCAACCCTAACCAATTTTGTTGCATTTGTCATCCTTCTGGATCATCAAAGTCCTATTGTACTAGGCAATTCTGAGTTTTAACTAACTCTACTCGACCTGAGTGTCAAATGCAGAAAATCCTAAATCTGTATTAATCATACATCATATTTAATTCCTAAATGTCTATTGGCTAAACAAACCTTATGATCGAATTAATTTAATTAATAAAGTCCTAGCACTTTAATTAAATTAAATTCACCCTCTTTAGCTGAGACACATGAAAAAGGAATTAAATGATATTTAATTATT
>MU228352.1:2080662-2092953 GCA_018584345.1 Thuja plicata | reverse complement strand
GAAATCCTGGACAAAGCCCTCACTGAGGCAAATGTCCCAAAAGATCTTGATCTCGACCAGTTTCAATCTATGGTAGGTCACTTGACCTCCTCACATTATTTGTCTTTCTCTAAGGAAGATGACCATTCTTTGAGTCACCCACATAATAATCCTCTGCACATTGAAGTCATGATAGGTCCAAAGCGTGTTCACCATGTTCTGATAGATAACGGTGTTGGCCTAAATATTTGCTCTGCTAGTTTCCTTATTGAGTTAGGCTATGGCGAAGATTGCATTGAAGCTTGAAAAAAGATTACCATTAAAGCTTATGATGAGGAAGAACATAAATCCAAGGGGCTAGTTATATTTCCAATTAGAGTTGGTCCTATTGAACGAGATGTTATCTGTCAAGTGCTTGACATCCCTTTGGCATACAATATTCTGTTATGAAGGCCATGGATCCATGAAATGTAAGTTGTCCCTTCCACATACCATCAGTGCATTAAGTTCCCATTCCAAGGTTCTGAAGTGACTATACCTGCTAATACACGCTATGATTGCAATGCCCTCACAAAATCTGCTGACATCCTTGTTCCTACAAATAAAGAATCTATTGAACTCCTTGAGGATAAATTAAAAGAAATGGAAAAGAGTTTGACACTCAAAGAAATTGATATGGGAGGATATCAGATTGGACCTATATTATCTATTACATCTTTGCCTTTGTCTCCCCATTCTTTTGGGAGACCTTTTGAGAACACTAAACCTTCTACGGTTCCTCCTCCAACAAAGTATGGTGGTACCTTTGTACAAGCCATAGTACCATTAGAAGAAGAAGCTGAAAATAGAGCTATCAAAGCTTGGATCTATAAAGGAGAAGACAATTTTAAAAATACTCCTCCTTATGACATGAAACCTGAGCAATATGGTAAAGGTTTATCTATTATGCAACATTTTGGCTATAAAGGGGATGGTCCCATAGGTGCAAATCATAACGGATCGATTGCACCACTTGAAGCCATTGGTCGCAAAAGACTTGACTCTACAGGTATAGGCTTCCAGAAACTCACATTCCAACTAGGAATAAATAAGTTTGTACCTCAAGAAGATAAGAAACCAACACCTGAAGAAACACCTAAAATTGCAGAACCTAAAGAAATCTCTGATGAGGATACTGTTCCTTATCCTATTCCACCATACCTGGCAGCATTCTTTGCTGAGCCATATAAATTTGTACCACATGTCAGTATAGTAGACACTAACAGTGATTCTGATGCCACCACTTCACTTGCTCCATTAAATTATGAAGAGTGGAAATAAATATATCCTCTAAGTCTTGGTCATCATGGTGATATGTACATACCACCACACTTTCAAGAATAGTTTGATCAGGAATTCTAGTCACTTCTTATTACACAAGAGGAAGCTGATGCTACAAACACTACTGAGGTACCTAGGTCAAAAGGTACTCATCTAACCATAGCAGAGGTCCTAAGTAGAACTCATCCCAATTGGGGACAAATATTTGATTTCACTCATGTTCTTGACATGAGACCTAATGATGAAATAGACTCCCATGAATATGAGTTCGACAGCTTGTCATATGCTACTTCTGATAGAGATGCAAATACAGCTAATGCATATGAAAACCTTCTCAAAGTAGGTGAACGGTCTAATGTAAGGTCACATGAGTCTGACTCCTTAGATGGTAACATGTTGTCTACTACGGTCGCTAGGAATCAAAGGAATTCAACTATACCTTTGGATGAGATCACTTTGGGTCTTGACTTTCTTGTCCATGCCTTTGATGATTATACCATGAATGCACTTGAATCTATCACTCCTCTTTCACTTCGCCATCCTGAGCTTATAGATTGGAACTCTACCTCCCCATCTAATGAAGTCCTTACATTCCAGAATGATTATGCTCTTGCCTGTTACCTACATGCTATCAAACCTATAACGTCTCCTACTAGTGAAGCAAGTGTCAACATGACTAAGGCTGACATCAAGTATCTTAGTCACAAAATAAAAAGAAGAAAAAATAGGCGCTCTGATGGTGAAAACCACATTGTGGCAGTATCAGAGCCTAAAATAGTCAAAATAAAATACGTATCCAAAGGTGAAAACCTCTCTGAGGTGCTGCGGATGAGATACTTGATGCACTTCCAAGTCATTTTCAGGAAAGATCATCTATTCTTATTGAACCAACTCAACCTATCAACTTGGGTACAGAGGCAGAACCTCAGATTATTCACTTGGCACAATCACTATCAGAGGCAGAAAGAGAGGAATTCACCACATTCTTCAGAAACAAAAATATTAACTTTACATGGAAATATTCAAACATGCCTTGATTAGACCCTAATCTAATTATACATCATCTATCCATTACACCAGGTGTTAAGCCCGTCAAGCAGAAGCTTCACAAAATGCATCCACATGTAGCTCTACTTGTCAAAGCTGAATTGGAGAAATTGCTTAAGGCAGTGTTTATCAGAGTAATTGATTATGCAAAGTGGATCTCTAATATTGTTCCAGTATCAAAACATGATAAATCTAAAAGAGTCTGCACAGACTTCAGAGACTTGAATTTGGCATGTCCTAAGGATGATTTTCCATTACCTAATATTGATATGATCGTAGATATGACAGCTGGGTATGAAATGTACTCACTAATGGATGGTTTCTCTGGCTATAACCAAATAAAAATTACGCCAGAGGACCAAGAGAAAACAACTTTCACATGTGCCTAGGGAACCTTCTGTTAGAATGTCATGCCCTTTGGACTAAAAAATGCTGGTGCTACATATCAGCAAGCTCTTACTACTATATTTCATGACATGATGCATAAAACAATGGAAGATTATGTGAATGACACTTTAGCTAAGAGTATGCACTGAAAGAAACATCTTGCCGATCTAGGTCCTATACTAGATCATATGGAACAATTTAGTCTAAGGCTCAATCCTAAGAAATGCACATTTGGCATAACATCTGGAAAGTTACCTGGCTATATCATCCCTGCCAAAGGTATTGAAGTAGATCCTGCAAAAGTACAAGCTATTCTAGAAATGCCACCACCTAAAAATATCAGACAAATGAGAGGACTTCAAGGCCGACTGCAGTCCATCCGGCATTTTATCTCTCAACTGGCAGACAAGTCACAACCGTTTACCAAAACTTTGCACAAGGGTGTGGCTTATCAGTGGAACAAATAATGTGATGAAGGGTTCACACAAATAAAGAAGTATCTTGCAAACCCACCAATCTTGATGCCTCCTATCCATGGAAAGCCACTTATACTTTACATATCTGCTACGGATACATCATTGGGTATCCTATTGGCTCAAGAAGATCAGCACAAGAAAGAAAGGGCTATCTATTACATTAGTAAAACTCTGGTCTCATATGAAATGAAATATTCTGCTAGAGAGAAGGCTTGCCTTGCAGTGGTGTTTGCTTCACAAAAATTGTGACACTATATGCTGGCTCATACTACACGTCTAATTGTTAAAATTGACCCTCTAAAATACTTGCTTAGTAAAGCTACCCTCACAGGTAGACTAGCTAAATGGGTCATGCTTCTCAGTGAGTTTGATATTGAATACGTTGAAAGGAATTCCATTAAGGGCCAAGCAATAGCAGATCAGTTGGCGGAAGCACCTCTAGTTAATCATCAACCATTGCACATTGAATTTCCAGATGAGTCCATATTACTTCTTACACATCGCTCATGGACTATGTTTTTTGATGGTTCATTTACCCAATAGGGGTCAAGTGTCGGGATACTGTTCATTACACCTCAACGGTACTCATTACCGAAAGAATGCAAGATGTTGTTTCCTTGTACAAACAACATTGCTGAGTACGAAGCCCTCATCAATGGTATGAAGATTGCCCTTGAGTAGCATGTGGATGAACTAAATGTTCTTGGAGATTCCCAGTTGGTCATCAATCAGGTCAATGATATCTATCAGACAAGGGACGACAAGTTGATACCTTATAAATGGTTGGTTGATGATCTTAAACAATATTTTACTCATATCACATTTCAACAGGTTTCGAGGGTAGATAATAAAGTGGCAAATGCCATGGCTACTCTTGCCTCTATGTTACAAATGCCTGAAAATGATTTTATACATGAATTTCTGGTGGAGACGTTACGCTACCCAGCCTATGACTCCCCTAACTCCCAGATGATATGTTCTATCATAGGACATGACTCATCCCGCTACCATCACATCTTCTCCTACCTACGTGACTAGACTGTTCTAAACACTTACTCTCAGAATGAGAAACATCACCTAATATGCAGTGCTTCACAGTTCATCATCATCGCTAATGACTTGTATAGACGTGGTCTAGACGGTACCCTCCATAGGTATTTAGAACCTGATGAATCTAAACAAGTTTTAGTAGAGGTGCATGAAGGCATCTATGGGTCAAACTCTAACGGCCTGACATTGGCCTGTAAAATTATTAGAGCTGGTTACTATTGGCCAAATATGGAAAAAGAAGCAACCCAATTTGCTAAGTCTTGCAAACAATGTCAATTACATGGAAACTTGATTCATGCTCCAGCCAAGGAGCTTATTCCATTCATTACTTTCTGGCCATTTCAACAATGGGCCTTTGATTTGGTGGGTCAGATCTACCCCTCATCCTCCAATGGACATAAGTTTATCACCACAGCTATGGACTATTTTACTAAGTGGGTGGAGGCAGTCCCTCTCACCATTGCCAGTGGAAAAATAGTAGCTATGTTTATTCTCAACTACATCATCTATAGGCATGGTTTACCCTCAAAAATTATCACAGATAATGGGGGACAATTTAAAAACAAGGATTTGACAGAGCTATGCTCTAAATTTAAAATTACTCAACATTGGTCTTCCATCTATTATCCTTAGGGTAATGGACAGGTGGAAGCATCCAACAAAAAAATCCTTAAGATCCTGCATCGCACAGTGCATAAATCTGGATGAGATTGGCATCTTCGGATCAATCTAGCTCTTTGGGCATACAGGACAAGTATCAGAACACCAACAGGGGCTACTTCCTATGCGTTGATTTACAGAGCAGATGTTGTGCTACCTATTGAGGTCGAGATTCCTTCTCTATGAGTCTCTCTGAAAGGCTTCATTACTGATGAAGATACCAGAATATCTCGGCTACAAGAGCTAGAATTACTTGATGAACGTCGCCAAGTGGCATTCGATCACCTGAGAGCATACCAAAAGAGGATGTCCACGAGCTATAACAAAATGGTCAGACCAAGGGATTTTCAAATGGGTGACCTCCTTCTAAGGGAGAACCCAAAGAATCAACAACATCAGGTCCAGAAAGGAAAGTTTGAACCTAATTGGCTTGGTCTGTATATTGTTACTGCAGTGTTTGGGTCTGTACCTATCAACTCTCTACTACTAAAGGAGAACAACTCAAAGAGCCCATCAACGCTCTTTATCTGAAGTGATTCTATAGCTGAGACATCTTCAATATGCTCATGTATATACTAAAGTCCTGAAAAAATTCTAAAAATCTGAAAAATTCCTGAAAAAATGATCATCTTAGTGAAAACCTAGTGATAGGCGCTTTGATGTATCTCCAAAAAAATTCTATATTCCAAAAATACAAAAAAATAAAAAAATTGAAAAATACAAAAAAGAGAAAAAAGAAAAAAAAGGTGCCATTGATGAAAACCTGGCAAACAGGTGTCATGGTAGCAAAAAAAATAAAATAAAATAAAATTTCTACCAAGAAGGTGAAAACTTGGTAAACAGGTGCCTCTTGTTCCATAATTCTATACCTATCACAGCACCACTTGGATTTATGCATTTTCTTTCCTGCATTGCTGCTTTCCTGCTTTCCTACTTACATTTGCTTTCAGTTCCTGTCAAGGCACGAACTCACATGGATTGAAATTTATCATACTCTCAGGGCAACCCTCTTGATCTAGGGGGCACTGTCCTTTTATCTTGTAAGGATCCTCTTCACATCAGTCACTAGTGGTTCTCACTACATCTGCCTACTGATGTATATCTTATACTATGATCGTTTCATTTGAGCATCTCTCTCGCGTCAGTCACCAGTGGTTATCACTGTGTCTACCTACTTTCGCTATTCTATCGAGATTGCTCACATTTGTTATAGTTGGAGTTATCCTCAAATTCTCTATCTATTGACACTCAGTCTTGACAATTCTATGCTTTAGTTTGTGCATATCTTTTGCTCACTTTTGTGACACTCTGGTTCCTTTGTGGACCCTCCTGACTTGTCATTGATTCAACGCCATACACTTGAGGGAAATAAAATCTAATTTTTCCTTGCAACATACGTCAAGTCAGTCATCATTACTTGGGGGTATGGGTCCCCCATCTGATCGCATCTTTGGTTTACACCTGAGTCAGTAATCTTGTCACTTCTTAAGGACAACTCGCTACTGACACAAACTGGTGTTTTTCAACACCACCATAAACAGTGTTTTTTAACACTATCTTTGGACACATCTATGTTTTCTAACACACATCAAATATCTCAAACGTAAAAATCTATCGATAACAATCAAACACAATGCATTCACAAGCACAATGGTGTTTTTAAACACCTCTAAACATGAACACATTCGCAAAACTTTGAAACTGGCTGAGCTATGCTTGAATATTTCTTTGTATGCTGTCTATTCTCATGAATTTCATTGATATTTTCTTTGTCTACTTCTTGATGGTGTAGTCCCGATGATCTGGAAACATAAAATAAATAGGGTGTATGTGATAAGAGCTCCCGCACTAAGGTGGAACAACCTCACATCCCTCAATCTTGTTTATTTGTATGCCATGGTGAGGTTGGTACTATCTCCTTGTCTGTTCTTGCACTATTTGTCATTTCTTTTCTTGTTATTGATCTGTTTGTTTACGCATGATCGCACTCATGGTTATCTTGGCTTTGAATGCCTTGATACTGGTGTACTCTTGCAACATTAACTGGAAACTATGTTCAGGTCATCTTGGCTTTTGTGCCCTGGTGCTTACATTTGTTTCGTACATTTCATCTGATGAAGAGTCATATTCATATCCTTATGGTTGCATTGTGGCGCTAGTAAGGGTTGTATCGAATTTGATGTTCCAAAAAAAATTCTTAATGATGATAAATATATGATGGGTCTCACAACCATGTCCTAGGATTGCACCTTCATATTGCATCTAGCATAGGATTGCATTTTCATTCTAGACTTGCATTATGACAATGATTTAGTGTTATTTTCATTGCATTTTTTTGGGTTCATACTTTCGAGAGTTCTTCTTCACTATCTTGGTTTCATCATGACCACACAGGTGTTTGATCCTTGCTCTTGTTTTTTCACATGTTCTTTTGGTTATCATTTGTCATCCTGCATGAGATGTTAGTACCATATACATATTCATATTCACAATTCATTCTCATTTACACATTGCATTTGCATAAATCATTTACATACATACATCTTTACATTCATACATGTGCATTTCATACATATCTTTCAAACATGTTCATCCATTTGCATACATTCTAAACATCTAAACATCTAAGCATATAGGAAACATCTCATAAAAGA
This sequence comes from Thuja plicata, assembly GCA_018584345.1. Taxonomy (NCBI): domain Eukaryota; kingdom Viridiplantae; phylum Streptophyta; class Pinopsida; order Cupressales; family Cupressaceae; genus Thuja; species Thuja plicata. Next base: position 2,085,380 of record MU228352.1, on the reverse strand, counting down.
CAATATATAATATGCGATGATACCAAAAGATGAGCTCATATATATATATATATATATATATATATATATATCTAATGTGTCGATACAAATACAAAAATGGTTCTACTCGAGCATGATCTATCTCAAAATGGTGATATAATACAAGGATGCCAACACATCAGATACATCTTATGATCTCATCTCTATCTGTCTATCAAGATCCTAACTCTAGCCCTCTCCCTCGTCACTTGGAGGAGGTGGAGGTGGGGCCCTATCTACTGGAGGTTCCATATGTTCTCCCTCTGACCCTCTTGTGTAACTCAAAAATCTAGCCACCTAAGATGCCTCGTTAGGCATCGCACCTATATATGATGCATAGTATTAGGCCGCTCGTGCTGTCTGATGACACACCTCCTCCTGTGTCACCTAGACTTACTCTCGGAGATCCTATAGCTCCCAATCTCTATCTGGTAGTTGGGCATCTCTCACAACTAATTGGATAGTCAAATCTCCCACCTGTCTCGTGAGCTGTTTCACTCTTTCCCAGGATCACCGCTGTGGGTCTTGCACTGTATCTTGCGCAGGCTGATCCTCCTGCATAGGATCATCCTGCTGTCCCTCCTCCTATGGAGGTACCTACTTCTCCTCATCTAGTTGTGCTGTTGGCCGTCGCCAAGACTATCTAGTGCTCCCACTGCTGCTAGCTCCAACATCCATCCCTATATGTCGGGTGAGGATGTCAACCTGTACTGTCCTTGTTCGGGGACCCTGCTATAACCCTAGCTGTGCCCTCTTCTATGGTGGGGGCATCTGCATCTACTGCACCTGTGGCTGAACAACCTATAGAGGCACCATGTGCCCTCGGCCTACTATACCCACTGGATCGGTGAACCTCAAAAAAGGGTGTGTAATAAAGTGGTCCCTATACTCGGCGGTCACACTGGCATCTGCTACATCCCTAAGGTAATCCCATTGAACTAGGACCAATGCGTGGATATCTATCATAGTGTGCCCCTGATCCAAATTGATCCCCCAACCTCTCCTGAGCTCATCGGTGAATTGAGCATAAACTGTATACTCCTGGGAGATGTCATGTGGGCGACCAAACTGCTGCCATACCCACTTTTGTGAGAATCTCTCAATCACTGTGATGGTGTGACCTATCATCACACAGGAACAAAACATATGACTTAGCTGCTCTACTGCATCATCCTAGGCCTCTGTCAACCTCCAAGGCCTCCATACCACTGCTGCTAAATCATCAAGTTGAGCTCACCACTAATCAACCTTATCCAGTGCAGGCTAGGTAATCATCCCCCTATACTGGTAAATGTAAGGCTCCAATGGCTGCCTCATATCCTCGCAAATGGGTCTGGTGATGGGAAGATGCTCCCAAGCCCATACCTATAATACAAAGACTCTCGTGGCCATGCTCTTCGCCTCCTGATAGATGATCTCATGCATCTCATGATACATGTGTGCCAGCATACACTGACCCCATCCGTAGTGTCGCGGTCGCGCTATCATCAGCTATAGCATCCTCCCCCAACCACACTCTAGCTCATGCTATCCACGGTCAGGCATCAAGTAGCACCCCAGGAAGCATGCTAAAACCACGGGCAGCCTGTGAGTCAGACCATACTCACTGATCTAATCCTCCCATGGGATTGCTCTATCCATCACTAGGTCATCCTGGAAGATCTCTCTCAGAGCTGTTGTGCCCAACTTGGGCCGTGTCTCATACTCAACTTAGACACCGACAAATGGTATCCTCAAAATTTGATAGATATCCTCGAGAGTAATGGTCATCTCCCCCTATGGTAAATGAAAGGTGTTCATCTCCGAATGGAAACGCTCCACCAAATCTCCCAATAGTCTGTGATTAACTTGAATCTCGGGTATCTCACATAATGTGCTCAGTCCCAAAGTGCCTATGTGTGCCATCTTAGCATCATCTAATTGAGATACCAACCCGCTGATAGCTAGATGATGCAATCTAAATGCTATATCTAGGAAGTCAACCTACAAGACATACAAACAACAGAGTACGATCAGTAATCGACAATCATCAAAGCATAATGAGATAATAAAGCATTCAAGACATCCTACAGACATTAATGACGCTGACGCAAAAGCTATTAGATGTGACATAGACTGATTTCATGCTCATTTTTACCACTTTTTATCATGCGAAGAAGCAAAATTTCATGCAAAGAAGTTCTCTTTCATGTGAAGAAGTTCTTTGCATTGCGCGACATTGCCATTTTGCGCGAGCTTTCACGCCTGTTCGCGCGAGAAAACACCTTCCAAAAGGGTTTTTTCACGTGAAACTAGGTACTCTCCCACGTGAAATTCTACACTGAGTGGCGTGAAACATCATTTCTTCATGTGATATTTCCCTACGGGGCGTGTGAAGAAACTACTTCTTCGCGTGAAGACCCGCGACTCAACTTTTCAAAATGTGAAAAATGAATAAAAAATTGAATGAAATGAATGAAATTTGAATTACAGAGAGGTTTGCCAACTACTTACGGGAGGTCCATACGTTGTAGGCTGGCTGTGTCTCCTAGATCACTTGAAATGATGGCTAATGTAGGGGACCACCATTTTTTCTTTTAGCTCAGAGCTCAATTCTCAAAAGTCAAAGGGTTGAAATGATTTGAAAATGACCCTTTTCGTCCTTATATAGGTTTTGACCTAATTTTCCAAAGTGCTCCATTTTGCACAAAAATTGCACCGCTACCTAATTTGACCGCTCTGAATCCATTTTTGTGATCGAAATTGAAATATGACACTTTTATATAGCTCAAAATCACATTTTAAAATTTTTAGGACCGACGTGATCGGACACTTGTGCAGTCAACTTTCTGACATCGCTTTCTTGTCAGAATCTTATCATATCATCATTTTCTGAAATCTTTGACCTTTTTCTTCAAAAGTCAAATTTGGTCAACCTTGGTCAACTCTAGTCAACCTTAGTCAACCAGACCTTGAAATCACTTGAAATTGATTCTGAATCTTCTGAATTCTTTTGTAATCTATTCTGAGTTCTTCTTGATCTCTGACTCAACATCTATCTGCGATTTTTCACTCTCCATCATCATTATGATGTGTCATCTTTCTATTTCACTCTCGAGGGGGCAGGATTATTACATCATTGAATCTATTTTTCAATCTGATCTGATTTTCAAAAGTTCTCATCACTTGGGGCATGTTCAATTTTTTGTACCTCATAGTCAAAACTAGATACTCCAGGATTAATAAGGGCATCTTTGTTCCTTACATCTTGTCATCTTTTAAGTATCTGAGCAATCTAACTCAGATTCTTGAGGATCAAGCTCCATTCTGGAGATGATTCTCAAAATCTATCTTTTGGGATAGGTATCAGGGCAATCTAACCCTGACTCCTGAAGGTTGAGCCTCATTCTGGGGACACTCTTGTGAAAGATATCTATCTTTTTGGGACAGGTATCGAGGCAATCTAACCTTGACTCCTAATAATCAAGATCCATTCTAGAGATGATTCTAAAACCTCTATTTACTATCTTTTGGGATAGGTATCGGTGCAATCTAACCCTGACTCCTGAAGGTTAAGCCTCGTTCTAGGGATAACCTTGTGAAAGATATCCATCTTTTGAGACAGGTATCAGGGAAATCTAACCCTGACTCCTAAAGGTTAAGCCTCATTCTAGGGATAACCTTGTGAAAGATATCCATCTTTTGAGACACGTATCGGGGTAATCTAACCCTGACTCCTAAAGGTTAAGCCTTGTTCTCGGGATAACCTTGTGAAAGATGTCAATCTGACCAGTGTCTTGGAAATCTAACCTAGATATTGGGGGACTAAGCTTCATTCTGGAGATAGTCCTAAAGCACTATTTTACTATCTTTTGAGACAGGTATCAGGGCAATCTAACCCTGACTCCTGAAGGTTGAGCCTCATTCTGGGGATAGTCTTGTGAAAGATATCTATTTGACCATTGTCTTGGCAATCTAACCTAGATATTGGGGTACTAAGCTTCATTCTGGAGATATTCCTAAAGCACTATTTTACTATCTTTTGAGACAGGTATCGGGGCAATCTAACCCTGACTCCTGAAGGTTGAGCCTCGTTCTAGGGATAGTCTTGTGAAAGATATCTATTTGACCGGCGTCTTGGCAACCTAATTAATCTAGACTTCAGAGAGTCAATCTCTATTCTAGAGATGGCTTTGAAATCTTTGCATCATCAATTTTCAAATCTATTCTTCTGTGCTTCAAGCATCAGACTATTCTTTGAATCAATGCGCTGCTCGCACATCAATTCAAAGAGGGGCAAAATGTAACACCCCAAAATTGGCATCTTGCAACCCTAACCAATTTTGTTGCATTTTTCATCCTTCTGGATCATCAAAGTCCTATTGTACTAGGCAATTCTGAGTTTTAACTGACTCTACTCGACCTGAGTGTCAAATGCAGAAAATCCTAAATTTGTATTAATCATACATCATATTTATTTCCTAAATGTCTATTGGCTAAACAAACCTTATGATCGAATTAATTTAATTAATAAAGTCCTAACACTTTAATTAAATTAAATTCACCCTCTTTAGATGAGACACATGAAAAAGGGATTAAATGATATTTAATTATTAAATAAATATCCTCATTTTCAATAATTGAATTTAATATTCAGATAATTGAGAAAAAACAATTATGAGGTCATATTTATTTAATTAATTGAATATTCTATCAAAAAT
>MU228352.1:2035216-2075074 GCA_018584345.1 Thuja plicata | reverse complement strand
AACAAATATTTCAGCAATCAAAGTGTTAGCATTAGTATCTTCCTTCAAATAAAGATTACTATTTTCACTAGTCCTTACAAATCCAATACTTATAAGATAGGAATGAATTCATTCATACCAGGCTCTAGGAGCTTGTTTAAATCCATACAAGGCTTTGTGAAGTCTACATACCATGTTTCTCTTGTTTGGATCGACAAACCCTTCTGGTTGCTCAATATATACCTCTTCTTCAAGTATTACATTTAGAAATGTTGACTTGACATCCATTTGATATACCTTGAATCCTTTATATGCAACATAAGAAAGTAGTATTCTTACACCTTTTGTTACCCTATTCATTTTGTTGTCATAAGTTTTATCAAAGTCATAAGCAGCCAAGTCTAGTTGGTAAAGGAAATGGACAGTACTACCGAGTATGAGAAGTCAGTCGGTAATGTAAGCAAAGGGAGGAGCAGTCGGTAAAGAAAGTAGAATCAAGCACCAAGAGAAAATAGTCACTGAGTGGAAATGCTATTCGGTCATAGTTACCAAGTACCGAGTTTGAAAACTTACATCGAGCACCGAGAGTAGTCAGTTACCGAGCAGTTGAATTATTTACTTACCGAGTAATGCAGGCAAGGCAAACGAACAAGTAAACTGAGTCAAATCTTGGTAAGAACACATTTAATGAATTGATAGACAATGTTAGAAGAATCTATGATCACTAAAGTCAGTTGGTTACAGAATCTATGAACCAGAATAATCAAGAACAAGATGTAAGGCAAAGATTAAGCGGAAAAATAGATGTTGTGAGTTCCAAGAAGGGAACAATTTCCAAGGTAATAGTCAGGTGGTTTACCGAGCAGCAATGAATCATAAGGATGATCAAATGACTGAGATTGACTTGGGGAAAACCTAATCAAGGAGATTAAGAGGCAAAAATAGAGGATATTTAAAAAGTGAAGAATCCTTATGAGAACATAGAAGTACAAAAAGAAAAAGAGGAGTGATGAATGTTGTTACTGTTATTGGGGAATAGCGGAGTATTTTGAAGCAACATTGAGTACAAAATTTGCAGAAGGAAGGTTTGATGATCACATCATCGAGTAGATTGAGAGGTAAAGAATTCAGAGCATAAAGAGTCTGGTCAAGCATAACATTTTGATGCATTATTTTAGACAAGTTCAAAGCATTGTTGAATACATTGTTTTTGTTATTTTGTAAATCCCACCACTGGGTATATCCTTACAGATCTTATTTTGTAAATCCTCTAACAAGGTACAATTCTTAGAGATGAATTTTTGAAATCCTTTAACAAGGTAGACTGCATAAGTCTTTATACTCTTAACAGGGTAAGCTATCAGAAGTAGCTAAACATTGTAGCTCTAACCGAGCAACCTTTTTAATGCAGTAGTGAAGGATTGTGGGTGTCATCCCCACCACAGTGTTTTCCTATAACCAAAGATTTCTGCGTGACCAAAAATCATGGTGTTATGGGTCTATTTGTTATGTGTGTACTTGAAGTGATTTACATGTTTTAAATTTCTTTTCATTTATAGTTTTCATTTGGTAAAGCATGCAGAAGTGAGACAGTTCTATAGGAGAAAAGTTTTATGTGAACTGATTCACCCCTCCCCTCTCAGTTCATAATCTTGCATGACATTTCCAACACCTTCTAGCCTAGCAATGGGTGCAAAGGTCTCTCCATATTCTATACCTTCCTCTTATACATACCCCTTACATACTAGTCTTGCTTTGTTTCTTGTGACTTCTCCATTCTCATTTAGCTTATTCCTAAATATCCATTTTGTACTGATGACATTCTTGTCATTTGGTCTTGGCACAACTGACCATGTCTTTTTCTTCTCAATCTGCTCAATCTCATCATTCATAGCACTTATCCATTCTTCATTATTAAGTGCAACATTGACAAATTTTGGCTCAAACTCACAAATTAAACAATTTGAGTTTAAAGACTTACTTCTTGTTCTTGTACCATCTTTCTTATCTCCTATGATCTGGATCTCTGGATGGTTCCTTCTTACATATCTTTCAAGTATAGGTTCAGCTCTTTGTCTATCAGCTTGATCATCATTTTTTCCTTCATTTTGTTCTTCATCACCTTGCACATTATTTTGATCATTCTCCTGACCCTCAGTAATTGCAGTCTAACCATCGATTGCAACATTATGTTGTTATGGAATTAAGCACTGTTTCTTAGTAGAGTGTTGGGTTCTTTATAGTATACAAACTTGTGGTAGTCCTTTAGTTCTTTTGTGCTTTCTAGCTCATTCTTTTCTGCAAATTCATCTATCTTTACATTTTCAATTTCAACAATTTTGTTAGAAGCCTTGATAAGACATTTATAAGATTTGCTCTTGGTGGAATACCCTAGAAAGATACATTCATCACTTTTGGCATCAAGCTTTCCATTACTATTATCCTTTATGATATAACATTGACTACCAAAGATTTTGAAGTAACTTACATTGGGTGTTTTACCATACCATAGCTCATAAGGTGTCTTCTTTGTGTCCTTCTTCAATTGTACTCTATTCAGTGTGTAGACAATAGTACTAAAAGCTTCCCTCCAGAAGATTTGGGTGATGCCTTTCCTTATCATAAGTGTTTTAGCAAAATCAACTATCGATCTGTTCCTTCTCTTAGCAATCCCATTTTGTTGTGGTGTTCTTGTGCATAAACCTATCTTTTTATACCATGCTCATTAAATAAATTAGTGAATTCATCTGATATAAATTCTCCTCCTCTATCTAATCTCAGAAATTTCATATCCTTACAACTTTATTTCTCTACCATAGCCTTATACCATTTAAACATCTTGAATTCTTCAGATTTATCTTTTAGAAACATAACTGTCATCATTCTAGAGTAATCATCAACAAAGAGAATAAAATACCTATCTCCATAATAACTCTTTGTCCTTATTGGTCCACATAGATCAGTATGGACTAATTTTAGAATATCATCAGATGTATGGGTTTTACTTTTGAAACTATACTTTGTCATTTTACCTTTTTGACAATTCTTGCACCTGATGTTGTTAGGCTTTGTCATCGTCGGTAAGGCTCTTACATTTCTGCTTCTGCTTATTTTTATAATGTTGTCAAAATTCACATGACACAATCTTTTGTGCCATAACTATATGTCTTCTTTTCTATTCTTTAAGCAAGTGGTGTTAGTATCATTCAGATAGAATAAGTTACCTTTTGTTTGTTCACCGGTACCAATCAATCTTCTTGATTCATTGAAGATCTTTTCCTTCTTGTTCTCAAATGCTACTCTGTGACCTGAATTATTCAACTGAGAAACACTCAACAGATTATAATTCAATCCTTTTACCCAATAATAATTTTCACATTTAATCAGGTTGTTCAACATTATAGTTCCTTTCATTTCAGCTGGACAAGGTGTATCATTACCCATTCTTACTGTACCACCATTATAATAATCAAAAGTGTTAAACTTTTCTTTGTCACCGGTCATGTGGTGAGTGCATCCACTATCTATAATCTAGATGTCATTCTTGCTAACCTTAGATATGAGTGCAGTTTCTTCATACCTTTCATCTTCATCTAAATCATCCTTTACAACCACAAATACCATCTCGATGTCTTCATCAGGTTTGTTGTTAGTATCTTCATCTTTGCAAGCATCTAGGTAGCTATCTTTCTTGCCTTTGTCCTTGTAGTCTCAGGTATCTATTCTTTCTGATTTTTGGTAACCTCTATAATCTTTGTTATCACCTCTATCATATTTCTTCTCAAAAGATCTGTCATCTTTTCTTCTGTTAGGACATCTTGCAGCAAAGTGTCTAATCTCTTTACAATTAAAGAATACAAGTGGTAACTTGCCTTTGTATTTACCTTTGCCTCTTTGCATTCTTCTATCCATAAGTGCTTCTATTTCATCTAGATCTTCTTCTTCACTTTCACTTTCACTATCTCTTCTAGATGTGTGTCTATGACTTGATTTGCTTATTCTCATAGAAGACTTAAATGCAAACTCTAAGTTTGGTAAGACACTATTATCAAAATTATTCATCTCAAATGAAATCAGTCTACCAATTAAACTATCAAGAGTAATTGTATTGTTTTCTACTACTCTCATTTCTTGAATGGAATAAACTCTAATAGCATATACAGGCAATAAGGTTCTTAAGATTTCACTTACCACTGTCTCCTCTTCAAGTGTACCTCCAACTCCTCGTATAACATTGACTACTTCTTTTATTCTTATGTTGTACTGTGTGATGTTTTCTCCTTCTTTCATTCTGAAATCATCAAATTTTCCTCTAAGGCTTTCTACCTTGGCTCTCAGAACATTTGTATCACCTCCATGTACAAGCTTCAGTTTTTCCCACATCTTCTTTGTAGTTTTACAATCTTTGAAATCTTAAAATTAAGCATCAGAGAGTGAGGAAGAAAGCTCTATGACCATGCAATTGTGTTCATGCTTCTCTCTCAATTGATCTACTATCAATAATCCTACAGGAAACACATATTTAGTATCTAGGAATTGAGTAACATCATTACCAATACATGATAAGTGGAGTCTTATCCCACTTTGCCATGAAGCAAAGTTGTCTTTTTTCAACTTGGGCACATCTCGCCTATTCATCTTGTGATCTTGACTTAGGTATTGAAACCTTCCTTTCTAAGTACACAAGCTCTGATACCAATTGTTAGTAATAACTGAGACGAGGGGGGGTGAATCAGTGGCCTCAAAAATTTATCCTTCAAACTTAACCACCAATCAATAAACCTCACATTATTAAGTCCCTACAAGATGCATGCCATGAAATACTATTACTGATTAACTGTCTGTCAGTGTTCTCTATCAATCCTTATTCTTTCTTGATTACCGATAAGTAGTATAAATATTTACTGAAACTCAGTAAATAAGTAGAGTATACCAATCAATCCAGTGTTAACTATGTCAGATACAAAACAATAAAGAAATGAATCATACACACATAACACATAAATTTTTAACGTGGAAACCTTGTTAAGGGAAAAAACCACTAGGACCGGTACCCCAAATTTCCACTCTTCTAAAGTGAGCCGTGTTAGGAGCCAACCCTGTTAAAGGTTACAAACACACTATTAAGTGCGACCTTGTTAGAGGATTTTATACATAAAGGTTTTCACTTAGTATCAGGAATCTATTGCTACCATCCTTGAATTAGCCTCCTTCTTAGACTATCAATAGGTATCGGACAAATCCAATGCTACTTTCATGAATCAACCTTTTTGGTACTCCTTGGGATGTACCTCAATATATATAAGAGTGTTAAGTCCTGCTTGGTTAAGAGACTTGATGCTTCAATGGTTAAACTGAAACACTATGACCTATTCATAATGCAACTTTGAATTGCAGATTTTTAGATCTATTTAAGTACATTACCTCTCCGATCAATGTATCAATTCAATTCTTTGTACTCCACACTTTCTTCTATGTAATGCTATGCTTCATGGTTCGTTGGTGTCTACAGAATTCCTTAGCTCTCCTTCAGCTTGATTGATCAGGACTGTATGAATTTATTCTTCATCAATTTCTCTTTAGTATCCTCTTTCTATTCACTCTCCTTAATCCCATTTGTAAATGAATTAAGCTTGTCTCTTATATAGACATGATATTCACTATTTCTTGATTCTTGATTCTTGATTCTTGGTATGAAAAACAATCCATCCAATTAGATTTAATTCATAACTCCTAATTTTTCTCATAATTATCTTCTTGGCAACTGTACAAATCATCTTTAAATCAATCACTTAAATCTGGTTGAATAAAACAAAGAAAACAACTAGTTAAGTCTATCTTTAGCTCTTGCCAGCTAGACATTTTGTCATTTTCTGAACTCTCTATTCTGTCGGTCACCTTTGCAGTTAGTTGTCAGTGACAACTGACAGTTCTGTCAGTGAGACTTAGTTAGCTTTTTGATCTTTGTCCATTGGGAATCATTGGAATTTTACTGGTCGAGAAACCTTATGATTTTTCTCATCCGCAATCACTGTGGTGTTACTTTGTCAGGCAAAACTATGATTCTGATCATTGGGTATCACTGTGACTGTTCTTTCTTTTCTCTCACCATTGGTGTGCACTCCGTCGGTGTTGTTTGTCACTAAGTGAATACTTGACTTTTATGCATTGCTAAAAGCATAACCTTTATTCCTTTGGTTCTCTGAAGTCTTTGGCATTATGTACATGACCATACAGATGATATCAAGTTGACATCAATGACAATACAATACATTAACTATTTTAATGCCTTATATTATCTTCAACTTAATATTTTCAAACATTAAATCAGTTACATGTCATCAGATTGGTTAAACTAAAAATATTATGCTTTGAAAACATCAAAACCCTGCAACATCACAATCTAGTCAATCTTTTCCCTGGAAAATATTTCAAAATTTTTAAAGATATTCACCAATTAGAATTGATAAATAACATAGTTCATATTTATTTAGACCACATACTTATTGACAGGCCTTATGCATCTTAAATAATAATTTAGCAAATTTATCTGAGCTTGAAGCCAGTGGCCAATTTACAGAACTCTAAAATGGTAAGAATGCAATTGAGGCCCCTTTGCAGAAAATGATGTTACATACATTTACCAGTTTGCTAAAAGAAATAGAAGATAATCAAAAATCCTAGTCTTATTGAACTATGTCTTTAACAGGGCAAATAGATTCCCCTTACAAAAGGTCTTGCAACTAGCTTTATCTATGCCACACTAAGAATTGGATATGCTAGTTAACCATAGATTTGAACATGGTTATCCATCATGAAAGCTCCCATGTTTTACCAGATGAGCTAATCTCATTTGACTAAAATTTGAACAAATTTAAATGGAAGACTTTCTTCAAACTTCATCAAGAAAAAAAATAAAACCCTATCTTCCCATATTACTTAGAAAAGTACAACCATGCCAAAACAAGGATTGTAAATAGATGACTGGTTATTTCAATTTCATTCTAATCTAATATAATTGCACACTCAACCAATAAAACTTAGGTTTTCCAAATTGTCTGCCAAAACTAATGAAAGAGTTCTTCCTAATAGCTTTATCATGTAGATAATTGTGACCGGGAACATTTCCCTGGTAGAGATAGACCAAGCTTAGCTTAAATACCTATTTATCTATATTGGGAAGTTAAATTTAATTCCCTAGTTTTTTTCATTTCCTTGCATAAAATTCAACTGAGGATTTGGCTAAGTATAGATGTTCTTCTAGTATCGAAGTCATGGCAACAATTTTCATAAAATATAAAAAAGAATTTGATTAGATGTTCATATATTAGAGACATTCATAATGTATCAGGTGTCCTAGGATATTCTTCACTAAAAGATGTGATGACAAAGGGGCATATTTCATTGTTAGATTGTGCTACCATGCCACTGGGAGGAAACAAAATTTCAAGGCCATTCCAGTTGTCCTGAGTATCAATGAAGAAAAGATGAGTGCCATGAGCCTAAATGGGCACTAAAGAATCGACTACAGTTCTAAATAGATGAGATCAAGATAATTGTAATCTTGATCAGATTAATCAACTAGACATCAAAATATATGAGGGCAAGGGCATCATAAGGAAGAAATCCCATGGAGAGAGTTTCATTATTTCCCTCCATGATTTATTTCTAAGTAATGGGAATTCTAATGAGATTGAAGGAAAAAGTATACTAAAGATAAATTGGAATCATATCCTTGAAAAAAATAATTTTGCAGTAAATTTTTCTTGATTTTATAGGATCTTTAGGTCCATAAAAAATAAATTTTGAAACTCCCTTCTATGGGACTGCATCTTAATGAAATGATTACATAACAAGTCCAATGGCGCACTAAAGCATAGGAAAGCATTTAGAGCATATAAGAGTGGAAAAATCATAAGCCTTATAAGATCATGGTGCACTATCTAGAGAATAAGACCACCATGTACTAAAAATCTAGCTACAGTTATAAGAGAAAAAACCTCATAAGCCTAATATGACACAATAGAACTTCCTACAACAAGAGCATCAAAGAGATAGTAGTAGAGCTCTGTGTGCAATTGGGGGATGCCAAGTTGAGTTAAAACTGGTTTTATTTTTTCTAATAGATGACATTGAAGGTCCTAGGATGGAGCCTTAGCTAATTTTATTTAGGCCTAATAACTTAGAGGTAAAGCAATGAGAGGTCATGAGATCGAGTCCTAGCTAATTTATTCAAATGAGTAAATTAATGTAAAAAAATAAAATTCCTTGTAGAAAAACCCACGCAATAGAGACAACAAAAAACTAATGCAAATACTTCTTTGAGTATAGTAGGTCAACGCACGTGCATTGTATAGAACTAGAACCACCACATTTCCCCCTTCCCGAAGTTTGTCCGCTTTACAACTCAATAGATTACCCATAAAAAATGAACCAGATCTACCAGTGAGTATAGAATAGTCAGTAACACATGATCAAATTTGTACAAAACAAAACTACCATCATCATAATATCAGCTATAACAAAGAAAGAGTACCTCAGAGATGTAGGAACTGCTGTAGAATAGGCATGGCTTGTGCTTTTGAGTTGCAGGGGCCGAACTTTGACGATGCGAGTTTGAATCCTAGCAGTCAAGCAGGCATGAACTTTGCATAATGAGGACCTCATAGATGATATTAAGGTAGCACTCGCCATGTTCACATGACCCTGAAAACAAAAAGTATCTTTCATTGCCTCAGATCTAAAAATTCCTAGAAATTTAAGCTCAATATATGACTTACCTAAAACATATACTTCACAAAAATGATTGTTGCAGATCAACAAATTTGTTATTTGAATTGATGTGAGCACAAGATATTGTGATGATATGGGGGTAGCATTAATAGATCCAGAGTCCACAAATCCCTCTCATTGACACTAACATGGCAGACATCCTTTGATCTTATTTATAAAAAAATTCTAAAAACACCCCAGGCGGCACCTCAAAACATTCATGAATCTAGTTTTGATAGAAATTTCATTACGAGGCTCAAGATAAGGATGCATTCAATTTAATTAGGCATTGAATAATTGGAAATCTCTTTTGATATCATTGTTAGAATAATTGAGATGGCAAGAGGGGGGTGAATCAGTGGCCTAAAAAATATTCCAATAAATTAACCCAAAAACTTATTACCATAATTATAAGCCTCTAATTATCTTCAGTCCTACAAGATGTATTCCTTGAGATAATCTCATTAAATAACTACTGCTCAGAGTTCACTGTTAAACCTTATTCTTTTATTTTTATTGATTAGCAGTCTTTCATTTACTGAAATACAGTAAATTACTTAGTGTATACCGATCAATCCAGATTAGTTTTGTGTAATGCAAAACACTAAAGTAATGACTCATAAACACATTGACACATGGATTTTTAATGGGGAAACCTTGTTAAGGGAAAAAACACTTGGTACCGGTAACCCAAAATTTTTGATCTTCTGAAGTGAGCTCAGTGAAGAGCCAACCTTGTTAAAGGTTACAAAAACACTGTTAAGTGTGACCTTGTTAGAGGATTTATCACTAATAGTTAATCACTTGATATCTAGAATTTCACTATGCTATCTTCACGAATTAACCTTTTGATACTTCTTAGGATGTATCTCAATATATAAAGGATTTGTTTAGATCCTGCTCGATTAAGAGACTTCTTTGATTCAATGGTTAAACTGAAACAATACATAATCTATTCATATAAATAACTATTCTTCACAGATGTTTAGATCTATTGTAAGCTCATAATACATTTATGATCAATGTCTCCTTTCAATACCTTTTCTCCACTTCTTTCTGCTTAGTGATGTTGTGCTTCTCTGTTGCTTGGTGTCTGCTAAAATATTAGCTCTATTATTCAGCTTAATTGATTAGGATTGTGTGAATTCTTTCACCAGTTTCTCTTCAACATCCTCTTCTCTATTCACCCCTTCTTCATAATGAATCATCTTGACTCTTTATAGACATAATTTCACCTTTTCTAAGTCCTTGAATTTCTTGTTCTTGGCGTGATCCGCAATTCTCACATTTCTTTCTTTAAAGCTTTACTTCAATTTTATCCTGTAGATTTCTTTTAGACAACTGGAATTAAAAAAAAATAAATCTCTCACTTATCTCTGGATTTTACTTTGTTGATGAAAACAATATTAACAACCAATTAACTCTATCTTTAGCTCTTTCTAGCTAAGTCTTTTTTCATTTATGAACTCCAGTTCTTGTCGGTGTTTAACTCTTTGTTAGATTTGGTCTAGACTTTAGTTTTCCTTGGGCATCTCTGTCCATTGGGGTTGTCTGTCTGTCGGGTAACACTTTGATTCTTCTCATCGGTAATTCTTTCTCGGGTTTCTTTCTTAGGTATCACTATGACTTTCCTCTCGAGTTTCTCTATCCATCAAGGTGCACTGACCGTCGATGTTTGTTGTCACTTTGTGCATACTAAAATTTTATGCATTATTGATAGCGTAACCTTAATCTTTCTAGTTCTTTGAAATATTTTACACTATGTATATAACCAATCAGATTATATCAAGTTGACATCAATAATAATACAATATATTAACTGATTTAATGTCTTGCATTAACTTTCTACAGATTGGTGATCAGTAACTTAACATCTTCAAATATTCAATTAGTTATAGTTCATCAATATCCCCCTTTGGCATTGATGGAAATACACTACATTACTAATAATACAATATGAAATATATCAGTTGTAGTTTATCAATCTACCAAACTTATTTTTCTATAACCAATACAAATGTCTGGCTCTCAGTAAGCTCATATAGCTTAGATTTGTTTCTTGTAGAGTTCTCTTCTTCAATCTTTATTCCCTTACTAGATAGATGTAGCAACTTCTGATTCTATCTCTTCTTGTGTTGTAGAATCTCTTCTTTGATGTTGACTCTCCTTTTGACTGTTCCTCTCCTTGTTCATGTCTTTTTCCTTTGACAAAAATATAGAGTATATTCTCTCCCTCAATTCATTTCTCCCTTAGGATAAATTCTCCCCCTTTGATGGATATTTCATATGTATATAATCTCTCTCCTTTGGATCTTCTTAGGATACTCTCTCCCTTTGAATTCTTCTCGGGATATTCTCTCCCTTTAACAACAATGCCAAAGTATATCCTTCCTCCTTTTTATAATATACTCCTTGAATTTCCCTATCCATCAGCATTACAATGACTTTGGTGTTTGGTGTAGATATGTACCTTGCTATGTACAAATGTATCTTTGCAGTCCATTTATTTTCTTGCATCAACATGAATGATCTTCTGATTTTGTGTGTAGGCTGATGCAGCTACCTAGTCAGCTTACTGACCAATAGACAAGGGTCAGACCCCTAGTCTCTTTCTCAGGTACTCACATGTATCTTTAGGCAATGAATTTGTGAATATATCAGCTAATTGTTCCTTGGATTGAACATATTCCAGTATCACTTCTTTCTCTTGCACTTGTTCTCTTAAGTAATGATACTTGATAGCAATATGCTTAGTCTTAGTATGTATGACTGGATTCTTATAAATGTTTATTTCATTGGTATTATCACAATAGATAATCATTGGTTCAATAATTTTCATATTCATACCTTCCAGTAACTATTTGATCCATGCAATGTTAGATCAGTTTACAATAGCAACCACATATTCTACTTCTGCAATAGATTGTGAGATGCATCCTTGCTTCTTGCTTATCCATGTGACAAGTTTGTCACCCATAAAGAATGCTCCTCTAGTTGTACTCTTTCTGTCATCTAAGTTTCCAGCCCAATCAATATTTGTATATACTTGAAGCTCAAATTTGCCTTCCTTTTTATACCATAAGCCACAGTCCTCGGTGTTAGATATCTCAAAATTATTTTGACAATAGTCATGTGTGATTCTTTGGGATTAGCACAGAATCTTGCAAATATTCCAACTACATGTGCTATATCTGGTCTAGTATGAACAACATACATTAGTTTGCCAATCATTGATCTATATAAGGTCTAATTTACCTCATTTGATTTATCTTCTTTTGTTAGCTTGCATCCGATTACCATATGTGTTCTAAATGGCTTGGAATATTCCATTTTGAATATCTTTAGCACTTCCTTGATGTATTTGGATTGTGTGATATATATGTCTGTATCTTGCTGAAGAATCTGTAGACCAAGAAATAATTTGATCTCCCCAAACATTGACATCTCAAACTCTTTTCTCATTTCATTAGCAAAAGATTTACATAACATATCATTACCTCCAAATATGATATCATCAACAAATATTTCAGCAATCAAAATTTTATCATCATAATCTTCTTTTAAGTACAGATTTCTATTTTTACTTGTTCTTACAAATCCAATACTTATGAGATAGGAGTGAAGTCTTTCATACTAGGCTCTATGAGCTTGTTTCAATCCATACAATGCTTTGTGTAGTCTACAAATCATCTGTCTCATGTCTAGATCAACAAACCCTTCTGGTTGTTCAATGTATACCTCTACTTCTAGTATTCCATTTAGGAATGCAGATTTGACATCCATCTGGTATACATTGAATCCTTTGAATGCAGCATAAGCAAGTAAAATTCTTACTCCTTCTAGTCTAGCATTGGGTGCAAAGGTTTCACCATAGTCAATACCTTCTTCTTGTGCATACCCCTTGCATATTAATCTTGTTTTGTTTCTTGTGACTTCTCTATTCTCATTTATCTTGTTTCTGAATATCCATTTGGTATCGATGACATTCTTGTCACCTGGCTAATGTCCATGTTCTATTCTTCTCAATCTGTTCTATCTCTTCACTCATAGCACTGACCCATTCTTCATTTTTAAGTGCAATATTAACATATTTAGGCTCAAAATCACAAATTAAACATGTAGTGTTCACTGACTTACTTCTTGTTCTCATTCCAACCTTCTTGTCTCCTATGCTCTAGTTCTATGGATGATGTCTTCTAACATACTTGGAAAGTATCGATTAATCTCTTTGCTCATCATTCTTATCATCATTTTCACCTTCATTTTGATCTCCATCTCTTGGAACATCATTTTGAGGATTTTCTTGAGTTTTGGTATTTGCAACCTGATGCTCGGGTACAATGTTTTGTTGCTCAGGAGTGATATACTATTGCTTGAGTACAGTGTCAGATTCTTCAGTGTAAACAAACCTATTATAGTCATCTAGTTCTTTTCTACTTTCCTCATCATTTTTCTCTGTATATTCATCTATTCTGATATTTGCACTTTCAATGATTTTGTTAGAGGACTTGTTAAGACATTTATAAGCCTTGCTCTTGGTGGAATACCCTAGAAAGATTTCTTCTTCACTTTTGGATTCAAGCTTTCTATTTCTATCTTCTTTCAAAATATAACATTGAATACCAAAGATTTTGAAGTAGCTTACATTGGGTGTGTATCCATACCATAGTTCATAGGGTGTCTTTTTGGTGTCTCTCTTCAATTGTACTCTATTCAATGTGTAGAAGGCAATCCTAACATCTTACCTCTAGAATGTTTGAGTGATTATTTTCTCTATCATCAGTGTTCTTGCACAATCAACAATGGATCTATTTCTCCTTTCAGTAATCTCATTTTGATGTGGTGTTCTTGGTGCAGAAACCTATCTTTTAATTCCATTCTCATTGCAAACATTAGTGAATTCATCATAAACAAATTCTCCTCCTCTATCTGATCTTAATAATTTTAGTTCCTTACCACTTTGTTTTTCTACCATATCTTTATACCATTTAAAAATATTGAATGCTTCTAATTTTTCTGTTAAGAACATAACTGTCATTGTTCTAGAATAATCATCAACAAAGAGAATGAAATATCTATCACCATAGTAACTCTTTGTTCTCATGGGTATACATAGATTAGTATGGACTAATTATAGAATAGCATTAGATGTATGGGATTTTCTCTTGAAACTAGACTCTGTCATCTTACCTTTTTGACAATTCTTACACATGATATGCTCAGGCTTTGACATGCTCGATAAGCCTCTTACTTTCCTTTTATTTCTTATCTTAATCATGTTGTCAAAATTCACATGACATAATATCTTATGCCACAACCATAAGTATTTTTTTCTAGCCATTAAACAAGTGGTGTTTATATCATCAAGATAGAATAGGTTACCTTTTGTCTGTTCACCAGTTTCGATCAACCTTCCTGATTCATTAAAGATCTTTGCATTTTTGTTCTCAAATGAAACTCGGTGAATTGTGTTATTTAGCTATGAAACAATAAATAGATTATAATTAAGTCCTTTTACCCAGTATGGATTTTCACATTTGATCAGGTTATTCAACATTATAGTTCCCTTACCTTCAACTGGACAAGGTGAGTCATTACCCATTCTTACTGATCCACCATTATAGTACTCAAAAGTTTCAAAATTTTGTTTATCGCCAATCATGTGGTGAGTGTAGACACTATCTATAATATAGACATCATTCTTACTAACCTTATATATTAATACAGTCTCTACATACCTTTCTTCTTCGTCTGAATCACCCTTCATGGCCACACATACCATCTCAATGTCTTCATTAGATTCGGTGTCAGTATCTCCAGCCCTGTTCATAGCTAGGTAACAAGCTTTCTTCCCTTTGTCCTTTTAGTCTTGGGTATCTCTTTTGTTAGATTGTCAGTTTCTTCGGTAATATTTGTTGTCACTTCTATCAAACTTATTTTCATATGATCTGTCATTACTTCTGTCATCTTTTATTTTGTTAAGACATATAGCAAAAAAGTGTCCAATCTCTTTACAATTAAAACATACAAGTGGTAATTTACCTTTGTATCTACCTTTACCTCTCTGCAATCTTCTAGCCATTAGTGCTTCAATCTCATCAAGATCTTGGTCATCACTATCACTTTCACTATCATTTCTCATAGTGTGTTTATGACTTGATTTACTTATTTTCAAAGAATATTTAAATGTAGACTCAATAGATGGTAAGACACTGTTATCAACGTTATTCATCTCAAATGAAATAAGTCTTCCATCAAAACTATCTAGAGTGACAGTTTTATTTTCTACTTCTCTCATTTCTTGCATACTAGATACTCTAATAGCATAAACATGCAGTAAGGTTCTTAGGATTTTACTTAGCACTGTCTCTTCTTCAAGTACATGTCCAACTCCTCAAATAGAATTGACTACCTCTTTTATTCTACAGCTGTACTGAATGATATTTTCTCCTTCTCTCATTCTTAGGTAATCAAATTTACCTCTTACAATTTCAACCTTAGCTCTTAGTACATTAGCATCTCCTCCATGTACCAGCTTCAATTTATCCCACATTTTCTTTCAAAGGTGCAGGTTTTGACATCTTCAAATTCAGCATCGAAGAGTGAGGAAGAAAGTTCTATCATCATAGAATTATGGTCATGCTTTTCTCTTAATTTCTCAAGTTTGTGAGGTTCTGTAGGCAACACATATTCAGTATCCAAGCATTGAGTAACATCATTTCCAATACCTGATAGGTGGAGTCTTATCCTTCTTTACCATGATGCAAATTTGTCCTTGTTCAACTTGGACACATCCCATTTTCTCATCTTGTGATCTTTTTCTTGAGTTGTTAAACTCCCTTTCTAAGCACACAAACTCTGATACCAATTGTTAGAATAACTAAGAGGGGGGGGGGGGGTGAATCAGTGGCCTAAAAAATATTCCAATAAATTAACCCAAAAACTTATTACCACAATTATAAGCCTCTATTTATCTTCAGTCCTACAAGATGTATGCCTTGAGATAATCTCATCAAATAACTACTGCTCGGAGTTCACTGTTAAACCTTATTCTTTTATTTTTACTGATTAGTAGTCTTTCATTTACCAAAATCTAGTAAATTACTTAGTGTATACTAATCAATCCAAATTAGTTGTGTAATGCAAAACACTAAAGTAATGACTCATAAACACATTGACACATGGATTTTTAATGTGGAAACCCTGTTAAGGGAAAAACCACTTGGGACTAGTAACCCAAAATTTTTACTCTTCTAAAGTGAGCTTGGTGAAGAGCCAACCGTGTTAAAGGTTACAAACACATTGTTAAGTATGACCTTGTTAGAGAATTTATCACTAATAGTTAATCACTTGATATCTAACATTTAACTATGTTATCTTCATGAATTAACTTTTTGATACTCCTTGGGATGTATCTCAATATATAAAGGATTTATTTAGATCCTTCTCGGTTAAGGGACTTATCTGATTCAATGGTTAAACTGAAACAATATATGATCTGTTCATATAAACAACTATGCTTTGCAGATGTTCAGATCTATTGTAAGCTCATAATACCTTTCTCATCAATGTCTCCTTTCAATACCTTTTATCCACTTCTTTCTGATCAGTGATGATGTGCTTCTCTGTTTCTCGGTGTCCACAGAAATATTAGCTCTGTTCTTTAACTTGATTGATCAGGACTATGTGTAGTCTTTCACTAGTTTCTCTTTAGCATCCTCTTCTCTATTCACCGCTTCTTCATAATGAATTATCTTGTCTCTTTATAGACATAATTTCACCATTTCTAAGTCCTTGAATTTCTTGTTCTTGATGCGATCTGAAATTCTCACCTTTCTTTCTTTAAATCTTTACTTCAGTTTTATCCCATAGATTTCTTTTAGACAACTGGAATAAAATATCTTTAAATCTCTCACTTATCTTTGGCTTTTAACTTTTCGATGAAAACAATATTAACAACAAGCTAAATCTATCTTTAGCTCTTTCCAGCTAAGTCTTTTGTCATTTCTAAACTTTAGTTCTTGTCGGTGTTTAACTCTTTGTTAGCTTCGGTCTAGACTTCAGTTGTCCTTGGGCATCTCTGTCCATCGGGGTTGACTATCCCTTA
Source organism: Thuja plicata (assembly GCA_018584345.1). Taxonomy (NCBI): domain Eukaryota; kingdom Viridiplantae; phylum Streptophyta; class Pinopsida; order Cupressales; family Cupressaceae; genus Thuja; species Thuja plicata. The sequence goes on along the minus strand of MU228352.1, from coordinate 2,058,216 downwards.
GGTAACACTGTGATTCTACTCGTCAGTAATGCTTGCTTGGGTATCACTGTGACTTTCCTCTCAAGTTTCTCTACCTATCGGGGTGCACTGACCGTTGGTGTTTGTTGTCACTTTGTGCATACTGAACTTTTATGCATTACTAATAGCATAACCTTAATCTTTCTAGTTCCTTAAAGTCTTTGACACTGTATATAACCAATCGGATTATATCAAGTTGACATTAATGATAATACAATACATTAACTGATTTAATGTCTTGCATTAACTTTCTATAGCTTGGTGATCATCAACTTAACATCTTCAAACATTCAATCCGTTATAGTTCATCAATTCGATATCATTCAGTGTATAGAAATGAAAAAATCTATAAAGATTTCAAAATCTTCATCAATTTTTCAAATATGCACTATATGTACTGACTAGATAATGATAGATCATTATGATGAAAAAGAAGTAAAAACTTTATGTCACAACATAGAAAAATTATTATTATTATTAAAATTGAAATTCATTTTTTTGCACTGGCTGTAGAGAGTATAAGCCAATAGGAAAAGAGAAAAGAACATTTTTTCAAATTTTGGAAAAATGTGAGAAAATATCAACTGTAGACTTTTGTTCCAAATTGTTTAATTCAATGTGGTGATTGGTGCAACTAATAGTAGAAATAAAAATGCATGAATGCATAAGTATTCCTACCTTGGCAGGAACTAATAATATTATAATTTAATATATATTAGATTAGATTAAATAATATATATTATATAAAAATATATATTAATAATAATAAATATTATTTATGGGCTATGATCAAAGTTTCTCTTCCTCGTCCTTTTCTCCAAGAGCTCTTGTTGAACCAGTGTAATAATTTTATATATAATATAATATATTAAGTGGCACTGCCACCTTCTTGAAAAAATAATAATAATAAATATATAAAAATATAGTCATAACATTCATAATTAATTACAAATTAATTTCTTATTAAAACATCAAAAACAAAACTTAAAATAATTGTCTATTAAAAATATTAAATAGAATAAAAATATTAGAAAATGGAAATCCAAAGTATATTTAATTAAAAATAATTGAAAATTTTCATATCCTTGCAAGGACATGAAAGTATGTTTATATGTGAGAAGATAAAATATTTGTATGTACTTAGCAATTTGCAAGAAATTTAGTGTTAGCCCTCTGAAAGTAGAGGTTGTAAGACGAACACATGGAAAATAGCAATATTAGAAAATGACAGTAACAGAAAACAAAAAAATATCAAACGAATGAGACTATTTAATCATCTTGCATTCCTTTTCATCAATTTTTAATCATCGATTTTAAAAGACATGGTGTTCCCTTCAAATAATGAACACCTTTAGTGTAATAATTTATTTTAAATTTAATAAAAATGATTTTAATTTTTTATAGTGTTTTCAAAGTAAAGAATTTTAAGATTTCAAAAAAAATATCTTCTTTAATTCAAATAAGTATATTTTATTATATTTTGAGGAAGAAAATTGTTGAATTGTATTTTAATTAGTGTTTTTTAATGTAATAATAGATTTTGAAGGTTTGATTTGCATGCTTATAGAGTTAATGTCAAAGAGATGAGATTCCCCTCATGTGTTTTTCTAGACTTTCCTTTTTACTCCATTGTTGTAAATAAGGCTTTGGAGGTTAAACTAGATAACTTGTAGACACTAAAAAGTAATTACCACTTATGACGACACTTTTTACTAAACTTTCCTCTATCAATTATTTGGTCTTTATCATTCTTCGATGTTGTGTCTTTCTCTCATAAATTATATAATTTTATTTAATTAAATAATTATTTATTATGTCCTCCAATTTGATCATTTTCTGTCAATTTATCCTCAATTACTCTTTTCATCTGTCTGATTAAACATTTTTCTTAATTATTTAATCATTTTATCCTCGCGACATTAATTTGTCCCAGGATCAAATAATTATTTAATTATTTGGGTCCCTTATCCTAACACCTCTTCTAGGATAAATAAATATTTATTTATTTATCTCTTTTTCTATCCCCTCCATAATTAAATTAAATTATTTTATTTTATTGCCTATCAACTAACATGTGGAGGAATTAATAAATTATATTTGTTAATTCGCTCAATTTTCATGTTAATTTGTCTCCACTTCTAACTATTCCACCTCTCACTTTCCTCTTCACTTCCCACTCCCACTTGGTAATTTATCTCCCACTTAACTCTCCCATCTTTCCATTTTAACTCCTCTCTTTCTCCACTCAACTTATTCCTCATTGCTCCTTTCCTCCACTTTCAAATGGCATATTTCGTTGAAAATAAATATTTCTAATATTTATTTTCATTTAAATCTATCTCATTTCTATTTCTTCCTCCACTTGGAAATACAATTTTCCCATCTATCCTCACTTAACAAGTCCTCTCATTCAATCTCGTTCATTGAACACTTTCAGTCTCAAATCAATCTTGGTCGTTTATCATATACCTTGTTATCTATAACTTGAGGTCACAATCCTAATTTTTGACAACCACATCTCTTCAATTATCCTCATTACCATTACCAATCTATCATTCTTTTATGCATTTATGCATTTCAATTTGTGAGAGCAACATTACTATGAAGGAATAAGAAAAAACAATGAAGCACCATCAAAGGAGTATTTTTTTTGGATTTGGTTTATCATGTCATTACTTCATTTTGATATTTTTATTGGTCATGTTATGTTGATTAGAATGATGTTATGGCATTCGTGGTTAGCTTTATATTTAATTTTATTTTTCCCCATTTTCCTAATCTACATTTTTGTTAAACCCAATGTGAACCACTTACTGATGAATTTGTGAGTTTCTATGTTTGCAAGCATCTGACCTTCAGATCTGTGTACTTGAGCCATATATTTGTGAAATTGAGGACCATAATTGTGCAATTAAGCCTATTTGTTGCATAATTATTTTAGTTTCCTGCACATCTGACTTAGATTTTTGTGCATTTGTCCTAATTTGAGATCATTCTTGCATACACGCTCTAATTTGTATTTATATGCAGGAATTTGGCCCAATAATTTTTATTTGCATACATGAACCTAGTTTTTCTATTTGAGGCAAGAAAGTTAACATAGATATAATCAACAATGAGATACAAAAGGTCAACCACAAAAACCCTTTTCTCAAAGCTACTAGCCTACCATATCAAGTAGAGAATGAAAATTTTAAACTGAAATGAAAATCAAATGATAAATTCAACAAATATAAAATGCAAACCACGCCACCATGATTCTCCCTTGTTCTTCTCTTCTTTGTGTTTGTGACACGAGCTCTCAAATTTGCACCAATTCAATAAGGATGCACAAAGATTCAAAGTCTATGGTTAAGCAACAATGAGGAAATAAACATCCTTTTATAGATTTCAAGACTTCAAATGGACAATCAAGATTAATATAAATTGATTGATAATAGATGGAAATGATTGAATATGACTAAACTAATCGAGGAGATAACTCAAATTGATTGAAAAATGACTAGTTGCAAGGCGTAATTGATTGATGAGTTAACTAAATTGATTGACAAATGATTGGATTGATTGGGGAGATGAGTGAGTTGATGACATAGTTAGACTGAATTGATTGGATTGTTTAACTTACAAACACTGACTATTGAAGAGGCGGGAGTAGAAGACTTAATTATCATTAAATAATTTAGAACGCAATTCTTCTATGATGGATTTAGGAACCCATATTTTCTTTGATATTATTTTGTGCTTAGATTTAGAACACAATTCTTCCATGATGGATTTAGGAACCCATATTTTCTTTGATTTTGTTCTTTTCTCAGTGGACCTTTGTGGTCTCTTGAATATTTCCTTTTTCTTTGTATTCACACGTCAATTAGATTGGACATAGTGATCATCATATGTAAGTGGATTCTTGTATTTGTGATTTTTTCGTTGCACATCCAAATTACTTCCAAAAGACTTGGGAACTGTGGATGAATAGGGTCGATATGGATGGTTCATACAGATGGGTTGATAGGGAGAATTCAAGGATGCATGTCTTTGTTGATATTGATAGGGGATAGGGTAAGCGGATGGAAAACTAGTAGTTATAGGCATGTTGGATGGAGGGATATAAGGGCCCAATATAGATGGAAGGTTTGACAGTTTTAGCTTTGGAATATAAGGACCAAGGATGGATTTGGAGGACGGAGAAGGATGATGCTTACATTTTAATGGGGGGGAGATTAGGTGTGGAAGGGATATAAACATCTTTAGAGTGAGATGCATGACCAAGGATCTCATCTTTTGAATTCAGCTTTATATCAACAGGTGCATGAGTAGCTTTGATATGAGAAATGTTGATAGGAGCAACTGAAGCTTGAGGGGATTTATTTTTCTGCAAGGGATTTAGAGGAATGACAGTTTTTTGATATGGAAGAATATGACAAGGGGATGATGTGATGTTCTGATCTTGACAAGGATCTTTAGATGGTTTAGAAAGGGTATTTTGCTCTTGATTTTCAATAGGCTCATTAGAGATTGTGGAAAGGATATCTTGATCTTTCTTGGGATATGGAGGGATATCTTTTTGTAAGAAATGGAAGGGGATGATAAAATCATCATGAGAATCTTGAGATGTGTGACTTTGGTCAATTATTGGATAAGGATGGATGGTGTCTTGGTCTTGATCACCCTCTTGACATGAAACCACTTCTAAGGATGAGGTAGGAGTTTTTATCTACATGAGGGATCCTTGAAAGGCTAATGGAGTATCCTTTTGAGTAGGCATGATAAGTGTTGAAGCACATGGAAGCTTTGGGTCTATGATCTTTCAAGCCTGAGAAAGACTTGCAACCATATGTTGATTAGCTTGGATCTCATTTAGAGGTAGTCCTTGAGGGTAGACATTGTCATCATTAGGTTCAGTTCTTGATAGAGATGGTGTGTTTGGTTGTGAAGCTTTAGTAGATGGAGGAATGGTGGAAGAAGTAGATGTGATATGCGAATCATTGCTAGACATGGATGCTTGATATTGATCATGCTTGAGATTAGTATCTTGTTTTGCTTTAGATAAATCATTAGGATTATTCAGTTTAATTATGTCATCATCAATAAGATCTTGGATTTTATGTTTTAACTCCATGGAAGATGAAGTTTTATGCTCATTGTGTCAATGATATGTAAAATAGGTACTCAAGAACTTCAATCCATGTGATGTGACTTGAGGTAGTGTGATGAACTCATGTTCAAGAAGTTCTTCCAATGCTGATTCATAAGATTGTCCTAAAGGAGTGAAGTCACTCTTGCGTTTAACCTAAGGTTTTTCTTTCATGAGGTTACTAATCCCTTTGGAGGAAGACTTCATAGTGTTTTTAGTAGCTTTTAGGGCTTTGGAGCCACTCTCTTGATCAAAGACAGGATTTCCATACCAATATTTCTCCATGTTGGAAGGAAATGGAGAGATGTGAGAATCATGATTGAATAGCAAAGGACAAGTTGATCTTAATGAGGATTTGTTGGAGGGTGTATCCTTTTCCCCCTTTAATTCCTAGACTTTAGATTTCAAAGTTTCAAGTTGTTTTGATAAAGCTTCCATAAGAATCTCTTCTTTCGCATTGTTAGGACCATAAGGTTTAGCCCATTTTCTTTTAGACATTGTAAGATTGTCTTGATGTGCTTGCTTAGAAGATTGAAGAGGAGGTATGATGAATGAATTGATTTCATGACAAGTGCTGAAGTGATATCTAAAGTGATAAATAAGTCCAAGAACAAAGGATGAAAGAGATAATGTCTAACTGAGAGAGAGGTAGCAACGACTTTGATCTTGAGTCAAGGTTAACGAACCTGCTCTCGCAACTCAGGATAAGGACAATGCAGACAAAGATGATTAAGATAACAAGTCACTTGGACTAGCACAACAAAGTCAAATTTCAAAATAGAAAGTGAGTCAGACTGTCAACAGATTGTAGTCAATGACAAACTAGGAGTGATGTTGTGAAAACACATATTTTGTGAAAATTTGGACAAAACCGTCACGACAGAATACCAATTTGGATAGCAATTCGACTGATTTTTAGAGCTTTGACAGTAGATGCAGAAACTTGGACAAGAGTTGGATAGTTTACCACCTAAGAGTGTAGATTTGGAATTGTTTGAGCATTTTGATGTTCGTTTTGAATGCTTGTGTTGATTGTTTTGATGTTTCACTCATGCAAGACACATCAAGAAGAATGTTTGTTGTGAAATGAATAAACACACCACAATCCTAGGTAAGACAAGGCAATATCTGCTAAATTTCCACTTGAACCAAAGTTTAGCCATGCCTACTCATAGCGGACAACTTAGAATCTTGGAGGCACATGCTCCTCCTTACAATGCACTCACTTCTCAGGCACACCAAGCTTTGAATCCCAAGGGAAATCACTTCCCAAGAGACCATTGTCTCTACTAAGAGCCATGAGAGTGTGGGACGTCTTAGTTGGCAACTGACCTTCCGCGCCAGTAGATAGAGGGTTTTTGGATACTACAACAAAGTTTTTTAATTAAGGCATCCGTTCAGGTGGTTATACTTGTGGAAGATTAGCTCTGTTATGGAGGCCTTCCAGCCTACGTAAGTTACATTTTATAGGTTTTTACGCACCACAAGGGTACTGAGGGAGATATTCTTCCTAGTATAACATAATCAACACCAGTTCACTGTGACATTTCTTATATACCAGTTCTGAAGGGCTTAGCTTTAGCCTATTACCAGTTGGGAAATCCACTCTCACCGGCTCTGTTAAAGCTCTCGGGAGGTAGCCATGCTAAAAGATTTGCATGAATTTATCTTACACCCAAGATTCGTGAAGGCAAGGAGAGAGGATATGATCATGCAATTCTTTGGGATTACCGATCTACAAAATACTTCAAACACATAAGCAAAGTGATTCTTTTTAAGCACCAAATTTGAAGTGTTATTTAACTACAAAACACAGAAATGATAGTTTTGGAAGACACACAAAGCCTTTGACAAGCATCCTACATAAAACTCATTAGTAGTTGATGATTTTTTCTTCATTTATAACATATTGCAAACCAATGTTAGGTTGTAATCAAAGATAAGCATCAAGAATACAAAAGCCAAAGATTGGTCAGTGTTAGAAAATTTAGAAAATTAGAAATCTGATTGTGTATTTAAAAAGTAGATGAAAAATCATGCACTTTCAAAAATAAATTCACTCCAAAATGTTACCGTATGAGCCCATACGAGGCTTTGGAAGCTGTAAAATAGAGGATTAGACAGGTATAGTGATGCAAACCTAAACTTTTTGATAAATCTGTGCCTCAAAACTATAAAATAACCCCAACCCAGAAATCTTCAGGAAATTCTACCCAAAATAAAAAAAATTGCACTCAATTTGGATAAACAATGAGCGAGATATGATCGTTTGAAGTTAGAATGCAAATTTGTAAACTCCAATGGTGAAGGCAAGAAATTTCAAACCCTGCTGATGTCAAAAAAATATGAGGTTAAAATTGACGATTTTGTAGCCGTCACAGAAGGCCATGTAGAATGATGGTTTGACAATCGTCATATTTAACATAGTAAAAAAATGTTTTTTTTCTGATTTTTTTAAAGTTTTTTTTTTCAAAAAATCTGCCTCGGGATGCATGCAGAAGGTCATACGACCTATTTGGGCCAAAAAAAAATTTCCATAGATTTGACTTTCATTGGATATGGGCGAGTTTACAGTCATTTTCAACCGAAACGACGATCTAAACACGATAGTGCTGTCAAATTTGGCTCAAAAAGAGATGTGAGTAACATTTGGCTCAAAATGAGGTTCGAGCCCCATGGTGGGCGCCAAAAATATGCGTGTGAAATATGGTCGATACCTATAGCTGCAAACACACACTTCAATGAACCATTACAAGGTTAGCTAGTTAGAAAATGACAACATTAGAAAGAATGAAATGTCCAAGGCTAACTGACATCGGCTCATTGCCTTCTAGTAGGCAGGAGTTTGAATCTTTCTCTCAGGTCATTGCAAGAAATAGTGACTACACCAGATCCTAAATGAAGAATTTTGAATGAAACTAAATAATTATTCTATATGATAGGCAAATGCAATTTTTTTGTTCTTTTCAAAGCCTAAATTGAAATGTACTCTACATTATGAAGTTTTCAATGCAACTAAAAACAATTAACAAATCTAAGTAATTGAAACTAAGAATGCAAAATGCTTGAATGCTAAAAATAGTATAATAATGATAGCTAAAACTGGGATCCTTTGTGAAGGAAATGAAGCTCTCTTTTATAGAAAATCTCTCCCAAAATTGACGGTCGAGATTAGAGAAAATAAGTGGCTCAGATTTGATTTGAGGAAGCACAATCCATGTGCAAGGATTTGATTGGTCAAAAGATTCAGTGATTTTGGAAACTTCTAAAATTAGTTTTTAGTTAACAACTTTATTTTCAAAATGATAAATAGATAGGATTAAGTTAAATGAATAAAATAGATTTGTTTCCAAAATGAGAAAAGATAAGATTAAATCAATTGAATATAGCAGATTTATTTCCAAAAATGAGTTGATGACATCATATGCATTTTTAAAGATTTAATTGATTTAAATGCATATTTTAATTCAAAAATTAGTTGATGACATCATATGCATTTTAAAAGATTTAATTGATTTTAAATGCATATTTTGTTTTTATTAATTAATTTAATTCCTTTTTGAATTTTATTGACAATTTAGTAATTTTATTTAATTAATATTTTATAATATCAATTAAATAATTAGCATAAGGTTTATTTGCCAACATATTGTATTTTTAGGAATTAATTAATCAATCAAGTATGATGATTAATTAGCACCTAGGATTCAGGTAAGATTAGCTTGAAATTGATGAATTGCCTGTTTGGTTTAGGACTTAGGATTTATCAAGATTAGGGTTTCTTGATATGAGACTGAGATTAGGGGTCTAGAGTTTAGGTGACCACGTTTAGGTCATTACAACAAACACTGACTATTGAAGAGGTGGGAGTAGAAGACTTAATTATCATTAAATAGTTATTTAACTATGCACACGGGGATGAATAAATAAAATATTTAATTTATTTGAGAAGAATATTTTTTCTTTACAATTGGAAATAATTAATATTTCATTTAATTATAGAGGACATTGTTAATAAATTAAATAATTTAAACAATTGTTTAATTATGGGTGATAAGAAGAAAGAAGATAATTTAACTAAATAATAATTGTCATTTAATTGAAATTTAAGATAATGAATTAATTAAACAATAAAAAAAATTTAATTAATATTTAGAGGAATAATTAGATAATTAAATTTATTTAACTATAGTAAATGAATGGAAATATTGAGTTTGAATTTCAAATTAGAGGAAATACACAAATTAAATAATAAAGTTTTTTTAATTAATCAAGTAAATATTAGTATAAATGTTGTTCACATGTAATGGGACAATTTTAAGTGTCTACATTTTTTCCCTCTTTGAGACAACATATTTTCAAACGATGTTTCAAAGGATAAAGGATAAAAACTTTGCCCCATTACGCCCCAATGGGAATAAGGTAGCAATGGGGTAATGTGGTGCTGGTGCAGGAACACCTTCTTGAAATCATGCCTCCATAAGGCCAATAAGAGTCTTCATCTTTTTGTGTTCAATAAGGTCCTAAGGACCATTTGAGACCAATATAAATAATTTTGTAAGGCATTATAAGCTATTTGTTCAAAGAAGACCTATAAGGCCCTGATTAAGTCAATTTTGGTCAAAACATGTAAAAATGCCCAATAAGGGTTAACATTATGTAATGAGTTTATTATAACACATTTAGAAGGAAAAATAGTGATTTAGAGTCCATAAGTCAAGTTTTTGTTAGAGTTGTCAAAAGTTGTCAAAGATTGCAAAAAGTTGCATAGCAACTTTTGCAATTTGAATGCAAAATTTGTAAAAAAGATATAAGCCCAATGGTCATGGGAATTAGAAGGGTATTTTTAATTATTTGAGGAGTGTTTTTTGGCTTGTTTAGTATATATATGTCTAGGAAAGGTCAAAATCAGGCAGTGGTGGTTGGTTTTTATTTTTATTTTGGAGAAGTTGTTGAAACAAAAATATTTACAAATATGAACATGTTTTCCTCTGTTCCTTTTTATTTTACATGTTTTTATGAAATTATATTGATCTTAAAATGGTTGGAAATGAAGGATAATCGAATCTACTTCATTTCTCTTTTTATTTCATTCAATTTTGTTAAATTTTTATTAAGTTATTGACAGTTTAGTGGCAATAATTTCTATATTTTCCTATAATAGTCATATAGTAGTGAATTGTATAGATTTTTATGGATTTTACATGATATCAGCGTGATATTTTTGGGTAGATAATTGAATTATATTTTTGTTTCCATTTGTCTCATGCAATTTTATGGAGTTTCGTGAAAGATATTATATTTTTACTGAGACAGGGTTTGAAACTCTTGTCAATGAGGGTTTGTATACACAATCAATTATTGTTATTCTTTCCACAATTAAAATTCTCTATAGATTGGTTGATTGAGGGTTTAAAGAGTTTATTTTATGATTTTGAAGGTTGCATGTGTTAATGTTTAATTTTTCTCATGATATGATGATGCCCTAGGTGGGTAACTGTGTGTTCTTGTACAAAAAGATGACTTTATTATAGAGGTACAATCCGTATTGGAGAGGTTTGGTAAAAAAAAACCTACCTTGATTCTTATATATGTTGTAAAAAGTAAAAATGGGTATCTAAAAATGTTCTTGAATCACCTAGATCAATTCTATAGAAAAAAGTTATGCCCAAAATACCCTATTTCCTGCTCTAATTAGATTTTTGGGACAATGTTACTAGTCAACGTATGATTGATATGTTCCAAAACATACCTATCTAAATATGAGATATGTTAAAATATGGCCAAATGGGTATCTAAATATGTAACATTTTTGTAGATATCTTATTGGCATCAAACTTTATGCTCTTTTTGTCAACTGTGAGGGCTAGTAGGATTTAGGGCAGTTTATGCGAAATATGCAAGTTGGAATGGATATTGATTTGGAGGGATACCAAGGGTGTATAATTTTTTTTTTCTTTTATCATTCTAAGATTTTCCTATTTTATTTTTATTCTTGTGAGACAATAAGCCTTTAATTAGTGTTTGTGAGCAATGATGCATAGAGTCATTATGAAGAGTGAACTTGGTTTTGTGACGAGTTGTTGATTGGAACCCCCAAACTCTGTATTTGAGTAGTATCATATCTTAGAAGGTATAGGTAGAGAGTTGGTTTTCTGGTTGGTAGTTGTGTTTTGGGTCAGGTTGAGGAGATAACATGGTTTCCAAAAGACTAGGTAGGGAAGAGACCTAGGTGAGGCAAGATGAAGCAAGAAGACAAAGATTTGATTGAGGGAATGTACCTTTTGAGGGACTATTTTAAAGGTGAGGGTTCATTGAATAATAAAAAATAAAATAAAAGAGAATAAGAAGAGAAGAAGTGGAAATAAGAATAGAGGAAGAGATAACAGAGGGAGATTGTTAATCCCTAAGTTTTGTTGATGATTAGTGACCAACACTTAGTCATTTACTTAGGTAGTTTTAGTTGGTTATCACTGTGGCTGAGCTAAATATTCAAGGCTGAGAAACATTTCCGAGAAAGTTTTTAGGTTGTCGAGTTACATCATGCCGAGCTGAGTAGAATATTAAGTGCCAAGCAACAGAGATGTTAAGTGCCGAGCAGAACAATTTTTGCATACATGTCAGGATTGATTTAAACTTTGATGTGAAATGTTTAGGCTGACTTGTATGAGATTTGGGCCGACATATGTACACATTTATTATTTTTTTACTGAGTTAATTACACATTTAATTATTTTATACTATGCATGGCATGGAGCCAATCAGAAAATCAGAATGCCTTGGGGGCATAAATAATAGATCTTGATCGTTGATCTAGATCTTGCTGCCAGATCCGTAAAGACATATAAGATTGCTTCTAACCCTAGAAAAAGATACACACAGAGAGAGAGAGATACTATGTGTGAGATAAGGGTTGTTGTTCATGAAAGATGAACAGTGAGTTATTTTGAGAAGAAGCCTAGATCAAGCAGAATGACAGAGTAGTGAAAAGCAGAGTAAAGACATATCAGATTGTGAGATCACAGAAGGTATTGGAAAGATCAGATCGGTCATCAACATATGAGTGCATAACGAAGGATCACTACTTGAAACATTCTAACAGTTGTATCAGGTGAAATCTCTTAACAGAGTGGTTCTAGTAGACCATTTTAAATCTCTTAGCTGAGTGCTTACTTTACTGTAAGTTGAAATCCTTTTACAAGGTAGATTGTAATGATCTTTAGTTCTTAACCGAACAGACCTTTAACCAGGTAGATTGCATTTTTTAATTACACTCTTGTAGCCATAATAGGCACACTTTATTGCTGTAGTAGTGAAGATTTTGTGGGTGTCATCCCCACCCCATTTTTACCTATTTTGGTTTCTGGGTTACCAAAATTTTGTGTTATGAGTTATATATTTCATGATGTGGATACTATCTCATGTTAGGTTAAATTCATATATGTATGAATGTGGATCAATTTGTTTTAAGTGATTAAGTTTTAAGATCTGATTCACCCCCCCTCTCAGTATCTTTATTTCCCATTATTGTACTTCCAACAATTAGTATCAGAGTGAAGTTCACCTACAAAAGATTTTAATCAGCTTGTGAGTACAAATCTTGAGATGGAGGTTTACAAGTTGGGTAAATTCATTGAGAATCAGAAGATCAAGATTCAACTAGCATTACATCAGCTTGAGATAGCAAGATAGGAATTGAAGAAATCATTGACAGCTAGGAAATATTTGGCCAAAAAAATGAATGATACTCATTACTAGGAAGATGACACTGCAAATCTATTTCAGAATGGAGATTCTACTAAGAGTGATGCAATAATTGCAGATCAACTGGAAAAGAACAATGTATTGTGTGAAGAAGTCAGAAACTTGAAAAGAGAACAAGAAATGCAGACAGTGAGAATATGTGAAGTAGTGGAACAAAAGAAGAAAGTTGAAGATGACAAAGCTATGGAAGAAGAAGATAAAAGAGTGATAACTGTTAGACTTGATGAAAGGACACATGATGTGAAAATGATGGCAATCAATCAGGTTGACATGGAAAATCAATTGCTACTTGCAAATCAAGAGATTAGTAGGAAAGATATGGAAATGATGAATCTGAGATCTAAGAATAATCAATTGAAAGATGATTTGAGATCCGAGAAGGAACTGAATGAAAGGATGAATAACTAATGAAGATTTGACTCATTTTGAGAATCTGATGGAAGCATCAAGAAGACCAAAAGATTCTTCTGGATTAGGTCACACTGAACCAAATACATCTACTGAGAAAGGAGAATCATCTAAGAATGGTGAAAGGAGGAATGCAAAGACAAAGCACAAAAATCCTGTTTGCCACCACTGTGGAAAACCAAGTCATACAACAAACATTTGCCGAAGCAAGATAGGTAAGTCCAATCCTAAACCTAAGTTCAATGGTTACTATTTTAATTGCAATAAATTTGGACATAAAGCACATGAATGTTGGGCTGAAGCAAGTGATGCACCTCCCAAACCAAGATTTAATGGTTATTATTACAAGTGTCAGAAACATGGTCATAAAGCACAAGACTGTAGATCCAATTCTAAAGAGAAATGGACATCGAAGACAAAAACAAAAGAACCTAGGAAAGGCAACACTTACAACTGGGATTATAACACAAGGCAGAGTTTTCATTACTTTGAAGAATATGGACATGCACCTGAAGATTGCTTAAAGACACATTTCAGAGAAAAATCTAAGAGTTGGATGAATGGAAGCCTAGTTTTTTTTAGTTGTTTGAAGATAGGTCACACTAAGAGAGAGTGTAGGACAAAATTTCATGCTCCTACTGTTGAAGAAATAAGAGCACAGATGAACTAGACATGGGTAAGGAAAATAGAGCCGAGTAGTAGTGAAACAACTAAAGCTGAGGTCACCCAATCAAATGGATTAGGTGATCACACCATATCTAACTAAGCAATAGAGGTATGTAAGGAACTGCAATTAAATTTTAAATCTTACATTAGTTCCTAACATATAAATGTGCCAAATTCCATATCTGCATGTGTTGAGATGCACCAGGACATGTTTGTGACAAGTGCTGAGAAGAGTTAACTGCACTATAGGTGACGAGTTGGTTGGCCAAGTAAGTTATGTGATGGACGAGTATGGTAAGCTAAGTGGTATGCAAGTTGTGTTAGTCAGCCAATGACAGCTGGCTTGCACTAACCTAACGGGCAGAATATTTATTGCTTACCTACTTTGACCTTTCAATTCTATATAAGGATGAACAGTTTATTCTTCATTTTACCTTGTGATTTTCAAAATTCATAGAGCGATCGAAGAAGTTGCAGAATTGATCTTAGTAAAGTTTATTTCAAAAAAATCGTTAGCGTGCTATTGAGAACCCTAAGTTGAACAGTGCAAAGTGTTACTTGTCGAGATACCCTGTTCTTCATTTTTGAACCCTAATTTCAGAGATTATGGCTGCAAGTTCTTCCACACCAGTCAAAGGAATGGAGGAGGAGCTGAAACAAATTAAGCTAGTAATAAGTGATGCATGTGCACCTCCTAACATTCAATCCATTCGCGAAAGCACAATTTTAGGTGATCTGAATGGAGCCCTCTCATCTCTCCCACCAAAGGTACTTATGATCCACGATGTTAGATCCTGTTACATGGTTAAGATTGGCAAAGTAGGTGATAGTGAATTGAGAAAATCCTACAACAAGTTATGCATAAATCAAGTCCTGAAAGATGAATTCAAGCATTTAGCCAACAAAGGGTTAACTCATGCCCTAGATTTTCTGCTAGACTTCAAGGATGAATGGATCAAGGTTGTTCTAAGCTGAGTTCGTAATATGCATATATGGCTGGACAATGGACCAGTTAGGATCACTAAAGATATTATTCATCGAGTAAGTGGATATTCTATTATTAGTGGAAAGTGAACAATGAGAGATCAAAGTAAAGAAGAGATAGTAGCTAACACTGGAGCTGTCTAGAACAATAGAGGTATCACTATATCTATAATTGAAGATTTAGAACTTGACTTTGGAGTGAGAGTGATTGCACATAAGTTCTATCAGTCGAGCCAACTGGATAGTGTTCCCTTCACAGCTATGGACCAAGCATGGAAGATAGTCAAGAAGAATCACACCTACAACCTTACCGAGCTGCAATTGACACAACTAGCTAAGAACTTACTATCGATCAGAAAAGCTAAAAGCTCATCATGTAATTTTGGCTCTTTACTAGTTTGCATAGTCTTCTATGTACAAAAGTCATTTCCTACACTGGGAAATATTGTTTGGAAGAAGGATAGACCTATTACTGTGCAGATTAGTGAATGTATTAAGCAATTAGGCAATAATTTCAATAATATTATGGGAAATTAATTTGTGGAATTCAAAAAGAGAATGAGGTTGAGGAATAGAATTCCTATTTCACTTGTGGAAAAGAACTATGAGGAGATATTTTTTCTAGTTGACACAGATTACACATACATTCAGGCTATGACACCTAGGGTATCATGGCTGGAGTCATTTCCCTATGAAGTTAACATTGATGAAACATCAACAGCTATCACAACACTCCTAGCAGAGGAGATTGATACAAAAGAAAAGAGATTTGGAAATTATGATGAAGCTAAGGAAAAGATATCCATGAATCTTATGGCAACAACCATGGAGAGAAAGAGGAAAAAGATTGTGAAAAATCTGAAGAAAATGGTTGGATTGCCGAGTGATGAGGAGCTAGAGGATACACCTCTAGGCATATCTACTGGACAAAGAGAAGATGTATCTGAAGAAGAAGTAGAAGTTAGTGAATCTAAAGAAGAGATTACTATTAAGGCAAAAGGAAAGAAACCAACAGTAGCCAAGGTAACAAAGCTAAGTAAAGAAAAACCTAAAGTTACCCCTCCCATTTCCAATCATCCAAGGACAAGCTCATCTATTGTTACATCTCCAGCAGTGCAAACAAATGTATATGCAAAGAAGAAGGTTGGAGAGAGTAGTTCTAGATCAAAGACTAAATTTGCAACAAAGGCTATGCTGAGCCTACAGGTAAAGAGACCTAGAAGGAAACTACATCTGGATTTGAAAAGTAATGAAGAAAAGACTGAAACTGATGAACCCATCAACATACCAACAACACCATTCAAGAGACCCACTGATATTAATGAGGTATGTGAGAATTTGAGAAATTTTGCAGGGTTATCTAGTTTTAACTTTATCAAATATGAGAAATTGAAGTTAGAAGATAAGCACAAAGTTCAAGAAGCACTATTAGATATGATGTGCAATTTTAAGTTAACTCCTATAGAGATAGGAAATAATGTGCCAGGTGAGTTGTATGAGTTTCTATCTAGAAAATGGGAATTTGCACTTACAACTGAGAGACAGATTTGAGAAGGCACATTAGCTCAAGTCGTTTCTGAGCTGACAAGAAACAAAGAGCAAAATTTTTTTAGGAGTATAAGCATAAATTCATACCTAAACAGAGAGGTTATTCTATTTTAAAAAATGATATTGAAAGTGTAGTACAATAGAGTACTAGGATTTGGAAGGAAATCTTTGAATTAATTGCTCCAAAAGAGAAGAAGACTGATGAAGGAACATCTGAGCTTGACAAGGCTGGAGCATAACCAAAAGGACAAACAAAGATAGTAAACACTATTGATCTAACAATAGACAGTCCAATTGATGACTCTAGCAATTTGGATGTCGAGGGTCAGGATGAGTCAAGAGACACAACTATAGAATCACCTATTAAGGCTACAGAGGCTTAAGGAGAGAAGAGTATAGAGGAAGATGAAGAGAGAACTCAAAAGGAACTTGAGGATAAAGATGCACCAAAGGATGCATAAAAGGAGACAACAGATGAACAAGAGGTAATTACACATAATTCACCTATTTTAGATGTTGTGAAAACAATATTAGATAGTGGTGAGGAGATGAGGGATACTGGAAATGAACCTATAAAATAAGAGGCAGTTCAAGTGTTGGTTGGTTTACCACACTCGACATCATCTACTCCCACTGGACTCAAAAAAAGAGCTACACATGATCAACAGGCAATTTTGACTGAATTAAAAGATGCAATGGTGACTACTACTCATACAGGAAAAGGTATTGAGGAAACAAAGCTGAGTTGTAGCTCACCGGAACTTAAGAGGAGGAAAATCATGAGGAAGAAGTCTCCCACTCCTAATGTCACATTAGATGAATTTATTGTGATTCCACCATGGGATCCCAATGTTTTATCTTATGAATAGATTGAGACTCTTCAAGAATTACTTAAGAGGAAGAAAAGACAGGAGGAAATGAAAAGAGAGCAGAAGAAAAAGCAGGTGTTACATGACATCAATGATATATTTGTAAAATATTTTGATATGGAAGATGACAATCCTCAAGCCCCTTTTCTTGAACAGTTAATTCATATTGTGAAAAAGGTGAATGATGATAACATTGAATCTAATGAAAATTTATTGCAATGGTCCAAGAGGAAATTCAAGAACAAAGTACTAGCAAAAATCTCAGGAGAGACTGTGGTAAAGCAAGTTGAACTTTCTTCTCTTGTAGAAATTTTGGAGGAAGTTGCAACTAATGTTTATTCTTTGTATTAGAAGTCATGTGATGTTGAGTTCTTCACAAAGGATAATCTACAGGCCATAAATAAATTGCAATTAGACTTAAAGTTGACTGGAAGTTCACTAAGTATGGATGCTAGCACTAGCTCCTTACATTTTGACAGATTGACTTATGCACAAAGGAGGATAGCCGAGCTCATGGCTAAAGATGGTCGGATAAGGACAAAAGTGATTACTATCTAGAAAAACCTGATACCTCATCTGGAGGTAATTTAGAAAGAACTTTCATCTGCAAAAGAATTGGTTAAGAGAAATTTGCATCTCTCCACTGCAGAAAGTTTAGTAACTCTAGCTGCCGAGCTAGAAGTCAAATTAGAGGTTATGAAGTTTGTTAAGGATAGTTAGGACACTGCATTTGTGTCCACCTTACAACTTCATAAATAGTTTTTGGATAAGTATAAGTTGACCCCACTTGCAATCAATGACAAAAACAAGGGGGAATCTGATAGGACTGATAGGGATATAGTGTAAGGAGATCAGTACAGGTATCAATGTAAATTTTTTTTTGAAGGCATGTAAATTTATGTATATAGTATGGTGTACATTCCTAGGGGGAGTACATTGTGTACTTAGGCAACATTTTGGATGGAACAAATTGAAAGAAATGATAAGTGTATTTTTTCCACTAATATCAAAGGGGGAGATTGTTAATCCGTAAGTTTTGTTGATGATTAGTGACCAACAATTAGTCATTTACTTAGGTAGTTTTAGTTGGTTATCACTGTGGCCGAGCTAAAAATTCAAGGTCAAGCAACATTGCTGAGCAATTTTTTAGGTTGTCGAGTTACATCATGCCGAGCCGAGTAGAATATTAAGTGTCGAGCGATAGAGATGTTAAGTGCTGAGTAGAACAATTTTTGCATATATGTCAGGATTGATTCAAACTTTGATGTGAAATTTTTAGGCTGACTTGTATGAGATTTGGGCTAACATATGTACACATTTATTATTTGTCTACTGAGTTAATTATGCATTTAATTGTTTTATACTATGCATGGCATGGAGCCAATCAGAAAATTAGAATGCCTTGGGGGCATAAATAATAGATCTTGATCGTTGATCTAGATCTTGCTACCAAATCTGTAAAGACATATAAGATTGATTCTAACCCTAGAAAAATATACAGAGTGAGAGATACTATGTGTGAGAGAAGGTTTGTTGTTCATGAAAGATGAATAGTGAGTTATTTTGAGAAGAAGCCTAGATCAAACAGAATGAAAGAGCAGTGAAAAGTAGAGTAAAGACATATCAGATTGTGAGATCACAGAAGGTATTGGAAAGAGTAGATCTATCATTAGCATATGAGTGCATAACAAAGGATCACTACTTGAAACATTCTAACAGGTGTATCAGGTGAAATCTCTTAATAGAGTGGTTCTAGCAGACCGTTTTAAATCTCTTAGCCAAGTGCTTACTTTACTGTAAGTTGAAATCCTTTGACAAGGTAGATTGTAATGATCTTTAGTTCTTAACCGAACATATCTTTATTCAGGTACATTTCATTTTGTAATCAAACTCTTGTAGCCCTAATAGGAACACTTTATTGCTGCAGTAGTGAAGATTTTTTGGGTGTCATCCCCACCCTAGTTTTACCTATTTGGGTTTCAGGGTTACCAAAATTTTGTGTTATGAGTTATATATTTCTTGTTGTGGATACTATCTAATGTTAGGTTAAATTCATATATGTATGAATGTGGATCAATTTGTTTAAGTGATTAAGTTTTAAGATCTAATTTGTAACGCCCCGCCAGGGAACCCAAGAGAGATTAACCTAGAACATGATACTATGTGTGCTATATTTTTTTATTTTTTTTTAAAGTTAATATAAAGAGACATACATTCATGCGGAAGAAATTACCATTTATACACATGTCTTACACTCACATAGATTACACGACTCAAGGGTTCCATGATGTTTAATTACTCAAAGAAAAACACAACTAACAATATAACAAAAGATTCCATATGATTAAATATAACAATTACAAGTTACGTAACCATAATTACATCCTCATGGATAACCATAAAACCACCATAAACTCATATCCATTGCACATGTTGCAGGGTATGTGGTAATCACTCTAAACTACTTACTATTACAATTTCCAGATTAGGTATCACATGCGATACTCTAATACAAGATTTACAATAATAAAATTACATAATAAATGATGAAGGAACATAAAGAACTCATCTGCAAGAACCATCAAGCACCTGGTACAAGGATGTCGAATCTCAATGGATAAAGAATCACTACCACCCATCCGTGTGGAACCATAAAGGTCCACCCCACTATGTTGAGGAGATAACAACAGATCCCAGTCGGATATCCAATACCAAGAAGGAATAACCACTAAGCAAGGGATCCTGATAGATCTCTAATATGGTGTACTAATCATCATAAAAAGTTAAGACTCACTAATCTAGAGGAAACTGACAATGTAGGAAATCTAGCATGTGTAAAGGAAGGTGTCATCATGTACGTCTAACCCTTAAATTCAGCCCCGATAATCACAATGGATTCTGGTACCTAAGTGACCATACACGGAGCTAATGACCTCTCAAACTGACAAGATCACTAACTATGCCTGAAACCACACCTCATAAGGGGGAAAGCACTATCTCAACCTCCATCTCACTCTTTACTAGTACTCAAGCATGGGTGAGGAGAATCATATCTTATTAATTTATTTTAATCTCTCAGTATGTCTTTAGTTATCACTTATTAAGAAACTCTACAATAAGCAATCCAGTAGTTTCTTACAGACACATAGCTTATTGCAAGTCACCCCCTACTGTACAAATAGGTAGCCTACCCTAGGTTCAGAGATCCTAATAGATCTAGCATAGGTCACAACCCTAGTGTACCCCAAATCAGTATCCCATACAATAGGAACGGTTACATAGGTACACCAGCAGATAATAGAATCGAAAGGGTCACATGGTCAGTTTAGGGTAATAGCATAGAACACACACGTCATAAAGTAACATAAATATAAACACACCCCCAGCCTCTGTATACATCCTAGGTCATCTAATGCCCCCCAAAAGTAAAACATACAAGCACAAGAGACCCATAATGATACATAGAGACAAAAAGTCTTAAAAGATTGAAAAATGAACTATATCCATTTAATCATTCATAGATAGCTCATACATAAACTCCATCTAATCAATAACTCAATTTGGAATAGTTAAGGTAATTTGCATTAAATCCATTTAGAACTACCTCTATAAATTAAGTAAACTAACCAAAACACATTCATTAATTATCCCAAATTAATTGTCTGAGCCTAATGTCTGAAATAACTTCAGATTACAATCCACATTGATTAACTTCAATTAAATAATCACATATCTAATTAAAATTAACCATAATGTTCCTATTAATTAAGAATAATATTCACATATTAATAAAAGTTAATAATACTCATTTTAGCAACTAAATATTTTATTAAATAACCATATTATAAAATTAATATAATATGACCCATCCATATTATAAGTTAATTTATGATTATATTTTTAAATATAACATAAATTAATTAATAAAACAAATTAAAATACCAAATAAACATTAACTAAATTTAATATCAATTAAAATCTAATTAAAAACACATTACATAAAAAAAATCTACCATTTAAAAAAAAAATGAATGCAATAAATATATATTGTTTTGTTTGTTTTTAATAAACAAATTTTTTTTTAAAAAAATATTTAAAATGATTTCATGTGGGGGGACCCACGCAGTTCCCCCCTCCCTCCTTTTTCCTTACGGAAACTGTCGTAGGCAGTACCGGGTCCCGCCATAGGCGGTCCGGCCTGCCGTGGGCAGAGTCGTGACCTGCCATCAGTGGTCTGGCTTGCCGAAGGCAGTACCGGTACTGGCCGTAGGCAGCCCAGCCCCACCGCGGGTGGGGGATGGTGGGTGGAGCCCACCGCCCCTCTGTGTTTATTATTATTTTTTTTTTTAAAAAATTTTAATAAATTTTAACTGCATTTTTTAAAAACAAAGAATTTTTTTTTTTTTTTTTATTCATTTAAATCCAAAAACGGAATTTACAAGAAAGGAAGGGTATTTATTTATTTTTATTTTATTTTCCACTATTTTGTGTAAAAATAGAGAGTTTATTTTTTTCAAATGATTTAATTTTTTACAATGAAAATGCATAGAGCTAAATATTTATTTTTTTCACTATAGTTAGGACTATAGGCAGGGTTTAATTTTTTGATTTCAAGGGGATTTATAGGAGACCCATTCATGAAATTTTGATAGCATAACTGTAATATGCTAAGAAATACATAATCATGAAAATGATAGATCTAAGCTTCTAATAAACCCCTGAAAACATCGAAACACAAACAAACCATAAATTTAATTTCCTTTATAGTTTAAACTATATGAAGGATTAATTTTTTCATTTTCTAAGAGATCTAGAGAGAATTTCTTCCCGAAATTTTGACAGCATAACCCTACGATGCTAAGAATACATAGAATGAAATAAATTCAGATCTAGGGTCCTAATGAACACCCGAAAATGTATAAACAACAATAAATCCATTTAAAAGCCAAAATAACAAACATGCACTAAATCAACAATGAAAACCTCAGATCTACAAAATTGAAACCATACATGAAAAATGAAACCTACCTTGATTCCAATGCAAGAAATGGAAGAATGTAGCTTGGAAGATGGAAGAAAATTTGAAACCCTTCAAGCATAATTCAACCACAGATCTGGAAACTATGAAGATCCGAGCACACACACAAGCAAGAAAAAAATGCCAAAATCCTCAAAGCAACAAGAAACCACAACAATCCACAATCCTTCAAAAATCTCAAATCACCAAGAGTTCTCCAAATCCAAAAACCTGTTATGAGAGAATGAATGACCAATTCCCCCTAAAGAGATTCAAATTCCCCTAAACATGCAAAGGTTGATGACAACTCCTAAGTCAATCCCTAAATTAACTCCACTCAATTGAAAGTAAATCCAAATTAAATAATTAAAATATTCTTTATTGCCACAACTCAACTTAGACTCCTAATTTCAAGTTAAGATATTTGAATTTGAAATTACTTTTTCAACACATTCATGCACATGCAAATAATAAAATATTTAATTAAATAGATTAAATATTTATGTCACAATAATGCATGCAACCAAATATTTAATTATTTAATTAATCATATAAGCACATTTACTATAGTTTTCAATTAAATATTTAATTA
>MU228352.1:2024642-2035166 GCA_018584345.1 Thuja plicata | reverse complement strand
TAAATAATTAATTCAACTATAATCCATTAAATCATAGAATATGGAAAATCACTCAATAATCCAAAAATCACCTGAAAGCATAATCAAGCAAAACACACACATACTCAGGAGAGAGGGTATTCAAATTCTGTCAACCTAGACAACTCTGAATAGGGTAGTCATACTGAAACTCATCCAACATTAAGATGATTAGGCTTAGGTTAGGGTTTTGCATCTATATGTTACCTCCCCTCTTTACCATTAAGATGAATATTTATGGGCACGCTCACTCCTACCAATTTAGGGAAGACGATGCCCTGTACCTACAATCCTGTCATCAAAAGAACACGCATGTACATGCAACATAATATCGCAAACAATGATAGGGATCGGTCGAACGTGTGGATCTCGCAAATCAAGTAACTACACCTCCGTCCTCTACCACAACAATACATCAGCAAGTACAATCAACATATAAAACAACCATACACATGCAAGTATGGGGTAAGTATATCATAATCTGAAATCAACATGAAAACATCATCACATCTATCTATGCATATGATCAATCCATGACATCATAATCAAGTATCATCATCAAATGAAATAATAACAACTCACATGAAAGTAGCCTAAAAGAATTTGGCCATTCAACTAAACCAATGCCTAAAAGAGAACTACATCACAAACTAAAAAGCAAAACATGAGTGGGTATTACATGATTCACCCCCCCTCTCAGTATCTTTCTTTCCCATTATTGTACTTCCAACAATGTGGTACTTCGTATGAGAGAGAGTTGGGAGAAATAAGAAAAAAAATTGGAGGACTTGTAAAGAAGGATTGAGGAGAAACAACAAAGTGTGTACTTGATAGTCAAAAGGAAAGTGGTACGGTCTATTCATAGGCTAATGTAAAGAACAAAGAAACAAGTATGGACAACAACACATAAGGCAGAGGTAAAATCTATTGTTCAAGTGGAGAAAGTAATTGATGGGATTGTTGTTGATGGACCAGTAGGAAGGGATGACAATGTGAATATTAGCACTAAAGTTGACATGAAAATTCAAGTTTATGCTTATGATGAGTGTATTAATGAGGGTGTTGTAGTTTTGATTTCTAATTAGAGGTGTGAAAATTTGCAAGAGTTTAATGCAGGTGAATATGCTGCTACAATGTATGATGAAGACATTAATGAGGTTGCTGAGGTATATGTTGAAGGCTTGGAGTTTTGGAGCCTAGAAGATGAGATCCTATTATATAAAAGAAGACAAAAAAAGAAGCAAAGGAAGAAAGGACCAAATATATTTGCAGGGACAAAGGACCATGTGCAAAAGAACTGGAAGACTAGGAAGAAGAATGAAATTCAAAGGGGCTTTAATTCTTTGTCCCCTAGGAGATTGGTACAGGAGCACCTTCTTGAAATAATGCCTCCATGAGTTCAATAAGAGTCTTCATATTTTTTTTTTCCTTTTTTTGTGTTTAATAATATCCCAAGGACCATTTGAGACATATATAAATTATTTTGTAAGCCATTATAAGCCATTTGTTCAAAGAAGACCTATAAGGCCCCGATTAAGTCAATTATGGTCAAAATAGTAAAAATGCCCAATAAGGGTTAAAATGATGTAATGAGTTCATTATAATATGTTTAGAAGGAAAAATAGTAGTTTAGATTCCATAATTCAAGTTTTTGTTATAATTGTCAAATGTTGTCAAAGATTGCAAAAAGTTGCATAGCAACTTTTACAATTTGAATGCAAAATTTTCAAAAATATGTAAGCCCAATGGTCATGGGCATTAAAAGGATAGTTTAAATTAGTTGAGGAGTATTTTTTGTTTTTTTTAGTATATATATGTCTAGGAAAGGTCGAAATGAGGCAGTGGTATTTGTTTATTTTGTTGATATGGAGAAGTTGTTAAAACAAAAACATTAAAATTTTACAAATCTGAACATGTTTTCCTCTTTTCCTTTGCATTTTACATGTTTTTATTAACATATATTGATCTTAAAATAGTTGGGGATGAAGGATAATCTAATATTTTTCATTTCCCTTTTTGTTTCATTCAATTTCGTTGATTTTTGATGAAGTTATTGACATTTTAATAGCGATAATTTCTAGATTTTCCTGTAACAATCATATAGCAATGAATTATAAAAATTTTTATGGATTTTCTATGATATAAACATGATATTTTTGGGTATATAGTTGAATTATCTTTCTATTTCCATTGATCTCATGTAATTTTATGGAGTTTAGTGAAAGATATTGCATTTTTACCAATACAGGGTTTGAAACCCTTGCCAATGAGGGCATGTATACAAAATCAATGATTGTCATTATTTCCACCATTAAAATTCTCTATATATTGATTGATTGAGGGTTTAAAGAGTTTATTTTATGATTTTAACAGTTTCAGGTGTTAATGTTGAATTTTTCTCATGATATGATGATGCCCTAAGTAGGTAACTGTGTGTTCTTGTACAAAAAGAATAATTAATTACAGATGTACAATAATTGTTGTAGAGGATTGTTAGAAAAAAACCTACCTGTATTTTTATCTATGTTGTAAAAATTTCAAATGGGTATCCAAAAATGGTCTTGGATCCCCTAGATAAGTTATGTAGAAAAAGTTATGCCAAAATTACCCTATTTGTTGCTCTAATTAGACTTTTAGGACAATGTTACCAATCAATTTTTGACTGATATGTTCCAAAACAACCATATTTGAATATGAGATACATTACAATATGACCAAATGTGTATCTTAATATGTAATGTTTTTGTGGAGATCTTATTGGCATCAAAATTTATGCTCTTTTTTGTCAACTGTGAGGGCTAGTAGAATTTAGGATAGTTTATGGGAAAGTATGCAAGCTGGAATGGATATTAATTTGGAGGGCTACCAAGGGCGTATAAATGTTTTTTTTATCATTATAAGATGTTTCCAAGTTGGTTTGAGTCTTATGAGACAATAAGCTTTTAATTTGTGTTTGTGAGTAATGAGGCATAGGGTCATTGTGAAGAGTGAACTTGGTTTTTTGATGAGTTGTTGATTGGAACCCCCAACCTCTACATCAGGTGCCCCCTCGAGAAATTGATCAAAAATATAATATGAGGTTCAATTTGTAAAAAATGTGTTTAGAAGTCTGAAAATGCATTTATTTTGAAAAATCGGGTCAATAGGCACAAGTTATGGATTTTAGAAGCCAAAGAAGACCACAACCAATAGAAAAATGAATGTGTACACGTCCACTAAGGCAAAGGATTAGGTATAAATATGGCCAAAAAACCATTTTCAAGGTCATTTGTGCACTTTGAACCTTTGGATTTTGGAGTCACTTTTGAACCTTTGAAGCAAGTTTGTGAATCAATGATGAGATTCATTGCAAGCATAAATGAGGGGAGAAGGTTAGGTCATACTCGAGGCCAAATGACATGCAATTTTTTGTAAGCATGGTTTTCCTTTGGTAGCACTTATGGAATTTATTGTGAATTTAATTTTTATTAGTCCTAGGATAGGTGCAGAGAAAGTGACCTATATGCACACACAAGTAACACATATGCATCCCAAACACCAAAATTTTAAGTAGAATGATGCATGTGTCATGCATCACAGCTATTGCAAGTCACACACATGCACTGCTTAAACTAACATAATTGTGAGTTTGTGCATCACACATGTTCTTTAAATGACCCATGGTCTTGAGTACTTTAATCTTGTGTGTTTAATTTCAACTATCTACTTGATTGTGTGATGTTGACTAGTTGGCTTCTTGGACTTAGGGCTTGGTCTTAATTAACTAGGCCAAATTCTTTGTACTTATTATGCACAAGAGTAGTCTTAATTGATTAGAATTATGGTACTAGTTAGGTGTTGGTGTGTATGAGATTCTATTAGTTTTAGGATTATATCACATCACCTATATGCCTCATAATAAGGAAAATAGGGGTTATTGATAGATTTGGAAAAGATATGACATTCAACAACCTATTCATTCCATTTTCTAACTAAGGAGTTCTTTGAGACCCTTGAGGATATATGACATATATTGAAAATTCCTTTGTGGAGAGAGGGTAGCGTATGAGTCGAGGAAAGGGATATAAACAATATGCAAATTATTTGGGTGTATGTAGGTGGAGTTGGGATGGAGGATTATTTTGAGATAAGATGGGCAAATATGGAGTCAGTATATGATAGATACTTTATTGTATTATGTGTAGTTGTGGCAGGGGTCTTGGTACCAAGTAGGCATGGTCATGGACTTCCTATAGGTTAGGGAAGCATGATTGAGGGCATGTGGATGGAAAATATTATTTATGCATGGGGCCCATGTGTTCTATCCAAGAGCATTCACCCAAAGGTAGGTAGGGACAAAATTTTTACTAGTACCATTAGTTAGATATCATGAGAGAGTTTAGTTGATGTCCATACTCACTTGTCATACATATTTTGTCACATGGGAGGATGATGATACTCACTTGCCATATTATTGACACAAGATATACTTGATTGGACACACAGTGTCAAGTCAAAAGATTATAGACATACATCTAGAAGATATGATTATTAGATAGTTTGGAGACTGATAGGGTGTCTTAGTTGGTATAGTGATGTTTCCTCAAACTTGTAGAGAGGTGCTAGAGTAGGGACCTGTCATTGTTTCACACGTATTATTTGCATATTTTGATGACCCGGTTCCCATTTAATGGGTTTAGTTGTCAAAAATTTTGGATGCATGGATGATTATGGAGTTTGATTCATGGTGGTAATAGCATAAGCCAGTTCCCTTGACAAATCTAGATGTTCCTATTCTGATTGAGATGGCTTAGAGGGAGAGATGGGTGGAGGATCAAAGGGGTAGATAGGGATGTGAAGGAAGAGGGATGGGATAGGGATGAGGCAAAGATGGAGGTAGGGATTGTGGTGGGAGAGGTCATGGTGATGATGGTGGATACATAGGAGGTGGAGGAGGAAGATGAAGAGGATTTGTTTCCCACACTATAGTAGGTGGGCCAAATCTTATGGAGGTGGATGTGGAGGTGAAAGTTAAGGGGGAGAGTATAGAAGAGGAGAGTGGGTTAGAGAATTCCACTTTAGGTGACTCTATTTTAGATTAGTTGAATTTGGAGGAGTAGGGTAATGGGGATGATTATAGTGGAGATGACACTGTGATGCATGATGTGCCAATATGAGAGGAGGCAGAGTTGATACTAGACTTGGGTTCTTTGAGGGTTAAGGTGGAGACATTAAGGGATCATGTAGGTAAACTCTAGGACAATTTAGGTACTACATAGGTGAGGGCAGCGGTAATAGAGGAAAGAAAAGTGGTTGCAGAGACAAGGATAGAGGTTTTTAAGACAAAGAGGGATAGTGCATTGACTAGGATGAAATAGGTGGATGATGAGATTTGGGCCTTTATTGGTAGGATAGAGAATACAACCATGTGAGAGCTCATAGAAGAGATCAAAGATTTTGGTTAGGATAATAGGTACTGGTGATGTTTATATGAGGATTTTTTCCACCTAGCTACACATATTCTCATAGGTCACAAGGTCGTGATCACAATTGAAAAATAAATAGGGGTGTTATGCAAGCACAAAGGCCACCTCATTCAGGACATAGGGCATTTTCTAGGGAAACACATGCATGACCTTCTATAGGTGCACCACCCAGGCCTACTAGTTTAGAGGGCATGGGTAATACTAGTTTATATGAAATTATATTGTAATAAATTTATATCTTTTGCTCCTTTGAGCTCCATTAGATAGAAATTTGTGATTTTTTTACTCTAACACATGAATGAGAGATCTATATATATGATATGAAATTTTAGAGGCATATATGTATGATATGTTTGTATCATCTTAAAATGGAAGCACTTCCATTTTAAGAATGTTTAGCCCTCCTTAGGGGATTTTTTTTACCACCATCATATTTTCTCCTCATTTTTGCATCATCCCCTACTTCTATGCCTATTTAGGACCCTGATTAGGCCTCTCCGAGTACCTTCTACCCCTCCTAGCACATTTTCCAAGGGTTCTGACCCCCTGGGTCAAGGTCGACCTTGACCTTGACCTAGGTCAGGGTCAAACTTGACCTTGACCTAGGTTAGGGTCAAACTAAACCTTGACCTAGGTCAGGGTTGACCTTGACCTTGAACTAGATCCCCCTTCCAAATCTAGAAACTTGTTGGCTTCCGGAGGTCTTCAAAAATTCATTTTCCTGCTTTCGAGTTGGTTGTTTTGGGTTCCGAAGTGGAAAATCCTAAATTATATTCAATATAGGTCTTCTTCTAGGGGCATGGGTCTAATTGGAATTTAATTCTCCTATGTCAGCCTCCTTAGAATATTGTGCCCTAATTTCATATAAAAGGAAGCCTTTCTCTCTCATTTTCTCTAAGCATTAGATTCTAAGTATCATCAAGAAAAAAGTTCAAGCATCCATTGTTCTACATGTTTTCAAGCTTTCAAGGTGTTCAAGTCTTCCTCTCAAGCATTCAATTCCCCCATTGAAGATCAAGGATCCAAGTTTTCAAGCCTTTGAAGGGATTAGGTTCAAACATTCAAGATTCATCATTCAAGACCTAGATCTAGCCATCATGATGGTGTGATCTTCCTTCAAGATCCTTTGTGCATCCTAAAGACTCTTTTATCATCTCTTTAAGGTGGATTCCAAGCATACAATCATGGAGGTTTATGGTTTCTATTGAGTTCAAGATTTCATATTTACATACTTTCTTACATTCTAATTACATTGACATATCTATTGAATATCATAGCTTCATTGTTAGATTCAATTCTACTGCTTGCTAGCATTCTTATTTCAATTATTGATTTCAAGTTTAATTCCTAAATTTGGGTTTGACTAAGGCAAAACCCTCCCCCCGAACAAAAAAATATATTTTTCTTACATGTACAGGTTCATGATTGAAGATTTGAACTCAGATTTGGATACCCTTTTCAGTAAACTATTGGGATCCGTGAACATATTTTCTATCAGACCTGTGCAGGTCAGAGTCGAGATTATTGGGTCAGCGGTGAGATTAGTGGGTCAAGGTCAACTTTTTTCATAAGACGGTGTCAGAACAGAAAAATATTTCTGGGTGTTGTTTGTCTCTGCATTTTCTTTTCGGATCATACTTCAAATTTTCTAGAAATAGAGTACAGACCTCAGAAAACAACATTCTTTGATATGAAATTCTTTAAGCTTAGTACTTCCTCTCATCCTTTTCAATTACTATTATATATCATAACTCCTTAATAATAAAACATAATTTAATATCTTCTTCCTTACTCTCATTTCCAAATGGTTGATTCATTTGTGCATTGATCCTTATTTTGGGTTAATCAACTTGGATCTTTCATTTGTGCATTTGGGGATAAAAGAGGGACATCTTATCTTCCTTTCCCCTATATTTTTAATCACACAAAAATTCAATACCACAATCACATACACAAAAATAAAACAAATTAAATTTAAAGGTTAAGGAAATACAACACACCTAATAATCAAACATATTCTAATCAATTTTGTTCCTTTATATTTTGGTGAACCCACGATAGACAACTCTTTCTTGTTGGTTTTAGATGATTTAACTCTCACATTAGCTCTTGCATACATATTAAATTAGTTCTCTTTTATGCTCTTTCATTCTAAAATACAAAAAAATATACATATTCATAAACATACAACAACACTTCTTGCATCTCATTTATTATGAAGATCTTTTGGTGTACGACTATTTTTCTTATTATGCTTCTTTTAGAATCTCTTTATAGTACCTATGATTTCTATGAGAGTATCATCCATTTCATCATGTTTTTTAATCTTCATATTTCACTTGCTTATGCTATTTTGAGATTAACCAATACTACTCTTCCTACTTTCAAAACTTTCATTAAAGATTTGTGTAGTGGACTCATTACTCTTTTGGATTATGTGAAGAATTGGGTTGATGATACCTCACCTCCTAATCTTCCTACTCCTATTATGCCTAATCTATCTCCTAATATTCCTAACCCTAATCCTATCAATTCTAATGAAATTCCAAATATTCCTATTTCTATTTCTCCACCTTCAATCCCTAGTTCTTCCTACAATTATGATGGGGCTCAAGCTAGGATCCATGATAATGATGTTCGAGAATTCTTTCATTTACCTTCACCTCCTTAACCAATCCATGATGATGATAAAGGGAGAAAAAAGGAAACCTCTTCTAATCCTATCATTCCACCATACACGACATTTTCTCATGAGCGCCATAATCAATCTCCTCCTATTGAAGCTTTGAAAGATAGGTACACTACTAGATATACTATGGTAGATAAACAAGGCTATAAAGGTTTAGGGCTTGGTATCAATGAACAAGGCATTAAACAACTGATTCATTCATCTCCTAAACAAGATATGCATGGTATAGGTTTCCCACCTCCTCCAACCAAGGTAGTGGATCTTAACCATCGTCCTCCTCTTCATATTCTTCTTCCAACACCTTCTTTAGATCATCATGATACTCCTCAAGATGTGGCTAAGAAAGTGTATGTCCAATTAATGAATTCCAAGAAAGAGATCTTCAAACCTATTCCTAGAAATGCTCTCTCTAAATATAAATGTCCTTTTTATTATAGTAATAAACATTTACTTGTTGATTGTGTACATTTCAAGCTATATGTTAGAGAAAGAGTTGCCTTGGGAATTATATCCGATTCCCGTGCAGTATTACAATTTCTTCATAATTTTGATATAGGGCATTCCCCTCATCCTTCTACAAGTTAGATTGCATTTTTCCTCTTGTCTCTTCACTGGGGGGCAAGAGTTATTTTATTCCAGTCTTCTAGGATCCATTTTTCTCTTAGCATGCATTTTGTTTTGAGTTTAATTGGCTATTATTTCTAGATTCTATCCCTATAAAATCATTCATGATATCTTTTCTAGGATATTTTTTTGTAAAGATATCTCTTTTCTATAAAATCTCTTGATATAATTTGATATATCCCCTGCCTTCACATCTGGGGGGCAAGGTATTTTCCTTCTTCCTCTATCTAAGGATTTAATTTCCTTAGCTTAGTGGCATTTGTTTATCATATAACATTATTTCCTTATAAAGATGTATGTTTTTTACTATGGATGCCCTCTTATATAAGAGGTGATTGTCCTAGGTCATCACCTCTTCTTTATTTTGAAAATTATGTTCTTTATAAACTCTTTCTCTTGCTTTGGGTTAGAGTTTGACTCCTTCATTCCTAAGATTCCTCTTCCTCTTGATTACAGGGGGCTTGATGATTGAATATTTTCTCCCTCTTTTCTTTAGAAGATGACATTTTATCCTAAGAACTCCTCTATGGTGGGGGGTCTTGTTGATAAGATCTCTTCCTTTTTGAGGAACCTATTTCCATAAGTGACATATCCATTTCACGTTTATCTATGTTCTTGGATGTAAGGGTCAAGACTCTTCGCTAAGGATATGGTATACATTATTGTTAAGCTGGATATCTCCTTACCTTGTGATGTAGTTATCCTCTTTCTCTTCCTTATCCTGCCTAGTGGGGTAGTCATGATAAGGAGGGGGGCATATATAGGGTCTCCCTTTTACTATAGTTTACATTAATTTCTATTATGTAGCATGCTAAATCCTCAGAAGGTAATGCACATAAGTTGCTAAATCTTGAAGGGACACACATTTTTACTTTTATTTTTGCTAAAACCTCAGAAGGTAACACACATAAGTTGCTAAATCCTGAAGGGACAAGCATTTTTACTTTCATTTTTTCTAAATCCTCGGAAGGTGATGCACATAAGTTGCTAAATCTTGAAGGGACACACATTTTTACTTTTATTTTTGCTAAATCCTCAGAAGATAATGCACATAAGTTTCTAAATCCTAAAGAGATATGCACCCTTTTAATTTTTCAATATGCTAAATCCTTGGAGGGTAACACACATAAGTTTCTAAATCCTAAAGAGACATGCATTTATATTCATAGTGATACAAGAATGTGGATCTATGAATATTTCAAAAGCCATCAGAAGACACATTACAATTACAAGCATAGTTTATGGTTGAACCTGTTGGGATCTCCCTCCTTGGTGATTCATATTGGATTTGACAAACGTCAAATCTTCCCAAGAAACCTGCATGCAAACACTGCTACAAGAAAGAAGACAGAAGAGAGAAACAGAAGAGAATCAGCTATGGCGGCCGATAGGCCAGAGACTGCAAACCCATTGTGAAAGAAATTATCTTCTATTAACACAATGATGAAAATAATACAATCTCAATATGAAATGAAAGCTGGTCAATCCTTATAAAGGATACCGAAACCCTAAAAGGGAAACAACTCAGAAAAGGAAACTTTCCTAAGTCTAACTTAAGCTAAGAGTAGATGAACTAATAATTAACTAATTTAATTATTAGTAATACTCGACTACTCTAACACCCCCCCTTAAGTGTAACTTAGGGAGAAGCAAAAAACTGCTAAACTACTGCAGAAAGCAGGAAAGATGGGTCCCGACAACTAGGCCTGATCAGGTACCCAAACAAGA
>MU228352.1:1994195-2015328 GCA_018584345.1 Thuja plicata | reverse complement strand
TAGTGGAAAGAAGACAAAGAAGTATATTAGGATACCTTGGCTTATATCCTAATATATTACAACAAAGATTAATAGTCTAACCTTGGTTTATAAATACACCAAGGAAAGATTACAAATTCTAACAAGTAGCTCGGCTAGATCAAGTTGCAATCCCTTCTTGACTATTTTTTATGTAGTACTGATTGGTCCACAAGCAATGATGTTCAATTTGGTGGCTTGAAAGATTTTATATCCAATCACATACGCACCAAATTTCATTTCAGGCTCAGTGATTGAATTGATTTTCAGACCTCTACCGTCCCACTCGGCTCCAGTTAACTCTTCAATCTCAGCGCGTCCAGGGTTTCTTAGGGATTTTGCTTTCTCGGTTATAGGGTATCTAGTCACTATGCAAATCACATCATTTATGATTGGCTTGGGTTCATCTAACCACATTTTTTCGTCATGCACTCGACTAAGCACAATGCAAATCCATTCCATTTTGAAATCTTTTGGGAATAGTAGGGCATTGGTTAATCCTTTCACTTTAATTTTCTTGTACTTGTCCCTTAGGTTACCATCCTTGCATAGCTTCTCATAAGATTCATCAAGCTCAAAGTCTCCAATCTATGCAAATTTGCAGTGAATGTATGCATGAATGTCTTCAACCAATAAAACCCTAGGTGGGATACTTGAAAATGATCCTTTGTCATCGGGTTGAGTAGCAACCTCATGGAAAAACTTGTAGTTAGGTTCCTCACAGGTTGAGTTCTTTATTAAAATGACCTTCTTGTCCTTTTCCATCTTGATCTTTGAGGTTCATGAAGTGGTTTCCATTGTTTGTTAATCTAGGGCTTCTTCACAAATAACTTGTTAACTCGGTGAGTCTAGATACTCACTGGATGTTTGTTGTGAATGCTTGAAATCTATTTGAGTATCTTTTAAATTTTTGTGAATCACTCTTCAATGTAGTCGCTCTGAATCTCTCTTCTTCACTCAGCAATTTTATTTTTAACGTTGGGTGAATGAATGAGTTCATGTTTCCCTTTTTATAGAAAAATACCCTAAGTGATGCATTAAATGCTTCACCTACCACTTGATTGAAAAAATAGAGATGCTTGGTAAACACACCAAAGTCTTCAGCTCTATGAGTATACAATTCTCAGTACATAGTGTCAACTCGGTTGTCTTTCACATGTTCACTAACATGCAGTTTATGCTTGGTTCATATTGACTGACTAGACTAGATTCACAAAACATAACATGCAATACCATAATGCATCTTCATTCATGCTAATTTGGCATATTGTCAATGAATATAGGAACTATTGTAAAATACAGCTTCGTAGAGTGCAGTTCCATAATTATGTGTATTGCTTAGGTGGGGGTGGTGGAATCACATGATCCATTGGATTAGGTGTCAACAACTGCAGTGCTTGGTCTAACATTATCATTGTTTGAATCTCTCCTCCACATTTGATTTCTCATTCTCATGATGTCTTCAATAGTATTTTTATTTGTAAAGTGATTGACTCTGTCACTTGGTCTCTGCATTCCTTACTTAAGTGACCAACCTTATGACAGTGTAAGCATATTATTCCAGGGTTAGTCGAGTTTCTAGATCTTCTTATCCATTTCCTCATATAGTTAGCAGCTATATGTCCATATCTACCACATGTTATGCAATTTACCCATGTTTTAATCCCAAACATATGTATTACCGACTCTTCTCGGTTGATATGCATTTTCTTGTTCTTTAGGTTTCCAGACTTGCTTTATCTTTTTTCTGCATTCATGAAATGTGTGGCCATGCATGTTGCAAGTAGGACAATGTTTTTCCATGTAAGATTTCTTCTTTGGTTTATTCAGCTTACCTATGAATGTAGAAGTAGTTTTAGGACTACCTTTTGCTTTGCTCTTGCAAACATTTGATGTGTGGCATGGTTTTCTACAGTGATTATATGAACGCTTCTTTGGTCTTGGATTTGTTTAGACATTCCTTTGATCAGCTCAGTTTGATGATTATCCATGCTTGGTATACCATAAACCAATATTGTTGTTGAGTCTTCTTTGTCCATTCAAAAATTCATCCATTCTTTTTGTACTATGTTTAGAAATCTTGATCATATTATTATGTTGTTGTTGAATCTTCACTTCATGCTTCAATTTCTCATTTTCTTCTTTTAGTTCACCAATAACTTCCAATTTTCCAGCAAGTTCCATGTTCACTCGATTGGCTTCATGACTCATAAGAACTATTTAATTGGTGATCTCAAGGTGATTTTCATTAAGTCTCTATATCTCAGATTCTTTCTCTTGCAAATTTTCAATAATCTTTCTCCTGTCATCAATAGCCAAAGTTCTTTCTTGTTCAACTTGTCTTGCATTATTCATAACATCAATATTATTACCATTTGTGTCTCTAGACCGATCTATAGTACTTTCACTTGTTTAGTCAGATGTTGATTGATCTCATTTAGATCTACAATGGTTCCTTTAGATGTGTTAGTTATACTACTAGATCTAGATGAATCAAATAGGTCAGGTATCTCTTCTTCATGATAGTTAGTTTCATTGTAGCGAGATACCATGACTTTTCTTTTAGCCAATAAATCTCTCAGTTTGTTTCTTGCCTCTTTGTATTTCTCAAAGAAAATCTGTATTTGCAACTTCTGATTCTCAATATTTTTATCAAGCTTATACCTTTCTATTGTAAGATCTTTTTCTCAAGTGATTAAACTTTTCCAAATAAGAGAACTAGCTCTAATACAAATTGTTGGAATAATGAAAGGGTGTGTACTGAGAGGGGAGGGGTGAATTAGTACCCTTAAGAAATTTTACAAATTAAACCTTACTACTCATTACTTGCATAACCGACCATTATAGCTTTCCTACTTCATGCATGTAATATCATAGCATAAATGTAAATGCATGTAAACAAACATTGAAACATTCATGAAACTCATTTACACATGACACAAGTATTTGATCATGTAGAAACCCTTGTTAGAAGGTAAAAACTACGATGGGGATGAAACCCACAAAGCTTCACTATCTGTAGAATGGAAGGTTCCTTTTAGGGCTACAAGTTGTGATCACTTCTGATGATCTTACTCTGTTAGGAGTAACATGTCAGACTTGTTAAGTCTACTCGGTTAAGAGATTTTAGCAACACAATGTATGTGTGATCTTGGTTAAGAGATTTACAAAAAGGACTGTTAAGTCCACCTTGTGAATGGATTTTGTTGTTTTCTATAGTTGTTAGAGAGTAAAAAAATATATGATCTGATTGATGTAATCTCAAATTATTGATTACAGATCCATTAAGTACACAAAATATATCACCTTATTGTGATGGATAATACCTATGTTCTACTCTGTATCCTTGTATGTAGTTCTTTATAAACTAAATTCTCCTTTATCTATCCTTGTGTGTGAAACTCTCTATCTGATCCATAGATATCCTTGGCAGCTACAATCATTTCATTCTTGATTGATTATTACATCTATAAACAAAAGATTTGACCTAATTAGGTTTCACACTTTTCTTGAAAAACTCTAAGATCAAAGGTTTACAACTTGACCTTGATCTCCTAGTTTGCATGAATACATCTAGTTAACTAATTACATCCATAACTAATACTTTTCTTGATCCACAAAAAATAGTTATCTAGCTAAGAAAAAAGTTGTTTCAAAGATTAAAGTGATTTAACTAACGTGTAGGTGAGATTCACTTTTCTCAATTAAATGTCATCTCTTAGTGTAGACTAGTGCTCGGTGATGTCTTCATAGACTAGTGCTCAGTGATGTCGCTCGGTTGATATACTAGTCGATTGATTGTGCTATCGCTGAGTGATCATGATCGACCGACCAAAACTGTCTTCTTATATACTAATGACAACTTCTGATCCTTTATGGATTATCAAAAAGCTCCATAAAAATGTTTTAGAACAACAAATTTCATGTCATGAAAAGTTAAACGATAAAGTTTAAAACTTGGAGGGAGTTTCACACACTTCTAACTTGAGGTTAAGGAATGAAATTTGGGTTTGAATGTAGTTATATGTGTAGAAACCCTAAGCCTTGTTGTGAATGTAACATGGAGAGTGACAAATGTTGACCATTAAAGAGGAACAACAAATCCCATTGGACAAAGAGTAGTTTTGTATGGAGAAAAATAAATGCTCATTTAGAACATCAATGGTGTAAGGAAAAAAAATAAGCAGAAATAGTAATACATTACAGTGAGTTCTCCAACATGATGAGAAACATTTTTTTTATGTAATGAAAAGAGGAAAAAAGCAAGAGACAATGATTTCTAAAGGCAGATAGTGAGTTTCATTAATTGAATGCCAAATCATATGCATGAAATTCAAGGAACATCAGGTTTAAAGTCACTATTATGAATAAACCAATAGTTTGTATGGAGGATGCACGTTTAAATAGAAAAGAACATAAGTTTTGCAACTTAAGCTAGGATTTCAAGTTTGTTTTCATTTTCCCTTGCTTTAATGTTATTGTTGAGTTGATCTTTCATAACATAAAGGATTTTCTCCCTTTCTTAGTAGTCATGGTGTTCATGAGGAGTTTTCCTCCTTTTCATGGAGTTGTGATTGTTTTATTTTAAAGAGTATATTTTTGTATTTCATATAAAATGCGAGGAATATAAATGTACAAAGCTTCAAGGTCTTATAAAAATCCTAAGAGATGTTTTATTTTCCTTATATAAATATTCTTGAATGTTCATATTGATGAACAATAACTGATTGAATGTTTGAAGATGTTATATTGATGATCACCAAGACATTGAAAGTTAATGCAAGACATTAAATCAGTTAATGTATTGTATTGTCATTGATGTCAACTTGATATAATCTGTATGGTCATACTGCTAAAGACTTCAAAGAACCAATGAATCAAAGGCTATGCTATCAATTGTGCATAAAAGTTAAGTATTCACAAAGTGACTATATACACCGGTGGAGTGCACACCAACGGATAGAGTAAACCAACAAGAGAAAAGTCACAGTGTTAACCGAGGAGCAAAAGCACAACATTATCGATGAGTAAAGTCATAGTGTTACCCAATGAGAAAAACCACATTGTAACCCGACGAACAGAATTATAGTGTTGCCCGATGGATAGCAAGACAAACAAAGATTTCGAAGACAACTAAAGTCTCACCAATGGAACAATCACTTGTCACCGATGACTAATTGAAGTATTGACCGATAGAACAAAGAGTTCAGAAATGACAAAATGCTTAGCTGTCAAGAGATAAATATAGACTTAACTGGTACTTATCATTGTTTTAATTGACAAGATAAAGCCAAAGATAAGTAAATGATTTAAAGCTATTTTGTCTAGTTGGAAAGAAGATCTCTACAATATAAAACAAGAGTTATACTTTAAATCTAATTGGTGAGAAATGTGGATCACGCCAAGATCAAGAAAGCCAAGAAAGGGTGAAATCATGTCTATATAAGAGACAAGCTAATTCAATATGAATTAGGGGAGTGACAAGAGAATAGATGTTGAAGATATTCTGAAGGAGAAGAAAGTCTTCATTCAAATATGATCAATCAAGTTGAGGAAAGATCTAAATTCTATAGACACCGATGAATAGTGATACAAAATCATAGAGTAGAAGAGTGTGGAGCAATGGTATTTAATTGATAACATTGATCAGAGAGGTAATACACTTACAATAGATCTGAAAATCTGCAATTCTAGTTGTATATGTGAACAAATCAATTTACTGTTTCAATTTAACCATTGAAGCATCAAGTCTCTTAACCGAATAGGACTTAAAAGTCTTTTCTAATTGAGATACATCCCAAGGAGTATCAAAAATTTTGATCATACAAAGTGTCATTAAGTATGCCCGATACCTATTGATAGGTCAAGTTAGTGTTTGATCAAAGATGGTAGCATTAGATGCCAGATACTAAGTGACAAACTATTCATTTAAATCCTCTAACAAGGTCACACCTAACAGTGTGTTTGTAACCTTTAACAGGGTTGGCTCTTCACCGAGCTCAAATTAAAAGAGTGAAAATTTGGGTTACCGGTCCCAGTGGTTTTCCCTCAATAGGGTTTCCATGTTAAAAATCCATGTGTTAATGTGTTTATGAGTCATTACTTTATTGTTTTGCATTTCACATAAGTAAATCTAGATTGATCGGTATACACTAGTTATTTACTATATTCTAGTAAATGAATATGTTACTTATCGGTAAACATATAGTAGAAGGTTTTACAAAGCATTTTGACAAGTAGTAATTTGATATAAGAATTTGGAGGCAATATTCATCTTATAGGACTAAAGATAAATAGAGGTATAATTTTGTGGTACTAAGTTTTAAGGGTTGATTATTGGAATATTTTGAGGCCACTGATTCACCCCCCCCCTGCTCTTAGTTATTACTAACAATTGGTATTAGAGCTTGTGTGATTATAAAGGGAGTTTAATAGCTCAAGCTAAAGATCACAAGATGAACAGATGAGATGTGCCCAACTTGAACAAAGACAACTTTGCTTCATGGAAAAGCATGATAAGAATCCACTTATCAGGTAATGGAAATGATGTTACTCAATATTTAGATACTAAATATGTGTTTCCCATAGGAGCACTCACAGTTGAACAAATGAGAGAGAAGCATGAGAACAACTGCATGATAATAGAGCTTGCTTCCTCACTCTCTGATGCTGAATTTGAAGATGTAAAAAAATACACAACTGTAAAGCAGATGTGGGATAAATTGAAGCTTGTACATGGTGGTGATATAAATGTTTTGAGAGCCAAGGCAGAAAGCCTTAGAGGAAAATTTGATGATCTTAGAATGAAAGAAGGTGAAAACATCACATAGTACAACACAAGAATCAAAGAGGTAGTCAATGCTATCCAAGGAGTTGGAGGTGTACTAGATGAAGAGATAGTGGTAAGTAAAATGATAAGAATCTTACTGCCTACTTATGCTATTAGAGTATCTTCCATACAAGAAATGAGAGCAGTAGAAAATAACAATGTTAGTCTAGATAGTTTGATTGGAAGACTGATCTCATTTGAGATGAATAAATTTGATAATAGTGTCTTACCAAACATAGAGTCTGCATTCAAATCTTCTTTGAGAATAAGTAAATCAAGTCATAAACACACTATGAGAAAAGATAGTGAAAGTGAAAGTGAAGAAGAAGATCTTGATGAAATTGAAGCACTTATGGCTAGAGGAATGCAAAGAGGCAAAGGTAAATACAAAGGTAAATTACCACTTTTATGTTTTAATTGTAATGAGATTGGACACTTTACTGCAAGATGTCCTAACAGAAGAAAAGATGATAGAAGTAATGACAGGTCATTTGAAAAGAATTTTGACAGAGGTGATAACTAAGATTACAGAAGTAACCGACAATCAAAAAGAAGAGATACCCGAGACTACAAGGACAAAGGAAAGAAGGCCAATTACCTAGCTACGTGCAAAGATGAAGATACTGGCACCAAATCTAATGAAGACATCAAGATGGTGTTTGTAGAAGTAAAAGATGATTCAGATGAAGATGAAGAAAGGTATGTAGAAGCTGCACTCATATCTAAAGTTAGTAAAAATGATGTCTAGATCATAGATAGTGGCTGCACTCACCATATGACTAGTGACAAACAAAATTTTGAGACTTTTGAATACTATAATGGTGGTTCAGTATGAAAGGGTAATGATACACCTTTTCCAATTGAAGGCAAAGGAACTATAATGTTGAATAACCTGATAAAATGTGAAAATTCTTATTGGGTGAAAGGATTGAATTATAATCTATTGAGTGTTTCTCATCTAAATAATTCAAGTCGCAGAGTAGCATTTGAAAATAAGAAGGAAAAAATCTTCAATGAATCAGGAAGGTTGATTGGTACCGATGATCAGACAAAAGGTAACTAATTCTATCTGAATGATACTGACACCACTTGCTTAATGGCTAGAAACAAAGACATATGGCTGTGGCATTAAATATTGTGCCATGTAAATTTTTACAACTTGATAAAGATAAGAAAAAAAGAGAAATGTAAGAGGCTTACTGAGCATGTCAAAGCTAGACAATATCATGTTTAAAAATTGTCAAAAAGGTAAGATGAAAAAGTCTAGTTTCAAAAGAAAAACCCATACATATGATGCCATTCTATAATTAGTCCATACTGATCTATGTGGACCCATGAGGACAAAGAGTTACTATGGTGATAGATATTTCATTCTATTTGTTGATGATTACTCTAGAATGATGACAGGTATGTTTCTAAAAGATAAATCATAAGCATTCAAGATGTTTAAATGGTACAAAGAAATGGTAGAAAAACAAAGTGGTAAGGAATTGAAATGCTTAAGATCAGATAGAGGAGGGAAATTTATTTTAGATGAATTCACTAACTTTTGCAATGAGCATGGAATCAAAAGACGGGTCTTTGTACCAAGAACATCAGAGAAAAATGGAATTACTGAAAGAAGGAACATATCCATTGTTGATTGTGCAAGGAAACTAATGATAGAGAAGGGCATCACCCAAATCTTCTAGAGGGAAGCTATCAGTACTGTTGTTTGTACATTGAACAAAGTAAAATTAAAGAAAGACACAAAGAATACACCCTATGAGCTATGGTATGGTTACACACCCAATGTAAGTTACTTTAAAATCATTGGTAGTCAATGTTATATCTCAAAAGATGATAGAAATGGAAAGATTGACTCCAAAAGTGATGAAGGTATCTTTCTAGGGTATTCCACCAAGATCAAGGCTTATAAATGTCTCAATAAAGCCTCTAACAAAATTGTTAAAAGTGCAAATGTAAAGATAGATGAATTTGCAGAGAAGAATGAAAAGGAAAGCACAAGAGAACCAGAGGACTACAACAGGTTTGTTAACAATGAAGAACTTGAAACTCTACCTGACCAACAATGTATAGCTCTCGAGCAATAAAATATTGCACCCGAGCATCAGGCTACAAATACCAAAAATTAGGATATTGCTCAAGATGATGTACCAAGCAATGGAGATCAGAATGAAGGATGAAATGATGATCAAGATGATAGAAAAAGAATTGAACATTTACTTTCCAGATATGTCAGAAGGAACCATCCACATAACCATATCATAGGAGACAAGAAGGCTGGTATGAGAACCAGAAGTAAGTCTCTAAACACAAGATGTCTAATTTGTGATTTTGAGCCAAAATCTATCAATGTTGCACTTGATAATGAAGAATGGATTAGTGCCATGAATGAAGAAATCAAGCATATTGAGAAAAAAAAGACATGGACACTTGTACCGAGACCAGATGACAAGAATGTCATCGGTACAAAATGTATATTTAGAAATAAGATGAATGAGAATGGAGAAGTCACCAGAAACAAAGCAAGACTAGTATGCAAGGGGTATGCACAAGAAGAAGGGATTGACTATGGAGAAACCTTTACACCTATTGCTAGGCTAGAAGGAGTGAGAATATTACTTTCTTATGCTACATTTAAAGGATTCAAGGTATACTAGATGGATGTCAAGTATGCATTCCTAAATGGAATACTTGAGGAAG
Organism: Thuja plicata; assembly: GCA_018584345.1. Taxonomy (NCBI): domain Eukaryota; kingdom Viridiplantae; phylum Streptophyta; class Pinopsida; order Cupressales; family Cupressaceae; genus Thuja; species Thuja plicata. Next base: position 2,005,775 of record MU228352.1, on the reverse strand, counting down.
AGGTATACATTGAGAAACTAGAAGAGTTTATTGATCTAGACAAGAGGAACATGGTATGTCAACTACACAAATCCTTGTATGGATTGAAACAAGCACCAAGAGCCTAATATGAAAGACTTCATTCATATCTCATAAGTATTGGATTTATAAGAACTAGTGAAAATAGTAATATTTATTTGAAGGAAGATACAAATGCTAACATTTTTATTTCTAAAATATTTGTTGATGACATCATATTTGGAGGCAATGATATGCTATGCAAATCATTTGCAAATGAAATGAGAATAGAGTTTGAGATGTTTATGTTTGGAGAGATCAAGTTCTTCTTTGGTCTATAGATCATGCAACAAGATGAAGGGATTTTCATTACACAATCCAAATATATCAAGGAAGTGTTGAAAATATTCAAGATGGAAGATTCCAAGCTAGTTGGAACACCGATGGCAACTGGATGTAAGCTGAAAAAGGAGGACAAGTCAACTGAGGTAAATCAGAGTTTGTACAGATCAATGATTGGAAAACTCATGTATGTTGTACATACTAGACCAGATATTGCACATGTAGTAGGAATAGTTGCAAGATTTTTTGCTAATCCCAAGGAATCACATATGACTGCTATGAAAATAATCCTAAGATATCTGAAGAATACTGAGGACTGTGGCTTATGGTATAGAAGAGAAGGCAAATTTGAACTTAAGATCTTTACCGACATTGATTGCACTGGAAACATTAATGACCAAAAGAGAACAATTGAGGAGCATTCTTTATGGGTGACAGACTTGTCAAATAGATCAGCAAGAAGCAAGGATGCATCTCTCAGTCTACTGCAAAAGCAGGGTATGTTGTTGCTGCTGAAAATTTCTCAAATATTGCATGGATCAAACAGTTACTGGAAGGAATGCATATGAAAATTCTTGAACCAGTAATTATCTATTGTAATAATACAAGTGCAATTAACATCTCCAAGAATCTAGTCATGCATGCTAAAACAAAGCATATTGCTATCAAGTATCATTATTTGAGAGAAAAAGTTCAAGAAAAGGAGGTGATACTTGAGTATGTGCAATCAAAGGAATAATTAGTTGATATCTTCACCAAGCCACTACCCAAGGATACATTTGAGTACTTGAGAAAAAGACTAGGGGTCAGACCCTTGTCTACTGGTCAGTAAGATGACTAGAAGGCTCCATTAGCCTACATATTATCATAATATCATTCATGTTGATGCAAGAAAAGAGGTGGACTTCAAAGATACATCAGTACACAATAAGGTATGTATCTATTCCAAGCACCAGATTTGTTATATTGCTGATGGATTGGGAAATTCAAGGAGTATATTGAATGGATAGAAAGGATTGTTTGGCATTACCGCCAAATATTTGTTTGGCATTGTTGTCAAAGGGAGAGATTATATCCATTATCACATTATCCAAAGGGAGAGATATAACTAGAAAGGGAGATTACATTATCAAAAGGGAGAGATATAATCAGAAAGGGAGAATACATACAAAGGGAGAGATTGTTGACACTAGAGAAAAGAGACATCAAAAGAAAATAACAGTCAAAGGGAGAGAGTTTGACATAAGAAGAGAACACATCACATCCAGAGAAGAAATATTCTACATCTATCCAGTGAAGGGATCAATGACAGAAAGAGAGCTACAAGAATCAAATATAAGCTATGTGAGCTTACCGAGAACCAAATATTTATATTGATTATAGTACATAAGATTGGTAGTTTGATGAAATTCAACTTCTATATTTCATATTGTATTAGTTATAATATAGTTTGATAATGTAGTGTGTTTCCATCAATGCCAAAGGGAGAGATTGATGAACTATAACTGATTGAATGTTTGAATATGTTAAGTTGATGATCACCAAGACACTAAAAGTTAATGCAAGACATTAAATTAGTTAAGTATTGTATTGTCATTGATGTCAACTTGATATAATTTGTATGGTCATACTGCTAAAGACTTCAAAGAACCAATGAATCAAAGGCTATGCTATCAGTAATGCATAAAATTTAAGTATTCACCAAGTGACTATATACACCAACAGAGTGCACACTGACGGATAGAGTAAACCAATGAGACCAAAGTCATAGTGTTACCCAATGAGAGAAAGCACAACATTACTGACAAGTAAAGTCATAGCGTTACCCAATGTGAAAACAAATAGTGTAACCTGACAAACATAATTATAGTGTTGCCTGATGGATAGCAAGACGGACGGAGATCTCGTAGATAACTGAAGTCTCACCGATGGAAAAATTAGTTTTCACCAATGACTAACTAAAGTATTGACCAACATAACAAAGAGTTCAGAAATGACAAAAGGCTTAGCTGTCAAGAGCTAAAAATATACTTAACTGGTACTTATCATTGTTTTAATCAATAAGATAAAGCCAAAGATAAGTAAAGGATTTAAAGCTATTTTTTTCAGTTGGCAAGAAGCTCTCTACGATATAAAACAAGAGTTTTACTTTAAATATATTTGGCGAGAAATGTGGATCACACCAAGATCAAGAAAGCCAAGAAGTGGTGAAATCATTTCTATATAAGAGACAAGCTAATTCAATATAAATTAGGGGAGTGACAAGAGAATAAATGATGAAAAGATTCTGAAGGAGAAGAAAGTCTTCATTCAGACCTAATCAATCAAGCTGAGGAAAGAGCTAGATTCTACAGACACCGACAAACAGTGATACAATATCATAGAGCAGAACAGTGTGGAGAAAAGGTATTGAATTGATAACATTGATCAAAGAGGTAATGCACTTAAAATAGATCTGAAAATCTACCATTCTAGTTGTATATGTGAACAGATCAATTTATTGTTTCAATTTAACCATTGAAGCATCAAGTCTCTTAACCGAGTAGGACTTAAAAGTCTTTTCTAATTGAGATACATCCCAAGGAGTATAAAAAAGTTTGATCATACAAAGTAGCATTGGATATGCCCGATACCTATTGACAAGCCAAGTGAGTGTTTGGTTAAGGATGGTAGCATTAGATGCCAGATACTAAGTGACAAACTATAAATTTAAATCCTCTAACAAGGTCACACCTAGTAGTGTGTTTGTAACCTTTAACAGGGTTGGCTCTTCACCGAGCTCACTTCAGAAGAGTGAAAATTTGGGTTACCGGTCCCAGTGGTTTTTCCCTTAACAGGGTTTCCACGTTAAAAATCCATGTGTCAATGTGTTTATGAGTCATTACTTTATTGTTTTTCATTTCACATAAGTAAATCTGGATTGATCGGTATACACTAGTTATTTACTATATTTTGGTAAATGAGTAGACTTCTTATCGATAAACATACAGTAAAAGGTTTTACAAATCATTCCGACAAGTAGTAATTTGATATAAGTATTTGGAGGCTTTCATCTTATAGGACTAAAGATAACTAGAGGTATAATTTTGTGGTACTAAGTTTTAATGGTTGATTATTGGAATATTTTGAGGCCACTGATTCACCCCCCCTCTCAGTTATTACTAACACACATATCAAATGAAGTACCAAACAATAGAATGAAATTTTACAAACGCAAATTAAGAGTACAACATTGTCATTTGGACAAGGCATAATATTTTAATAGTGATGATGCTACTATAAAAGAGAGAGGAGAAACATATTTCACACAAGAACACTGCATGAAAATATTAATAGTAGAATGAGAAGAAAATAACAATAGAGAAAAAACTAGCAACAACAAGGTACACAATATTGAATGGAAATATGCTAAATACAAAATACATTGAGAGTGAAGGTTATTGAAAAGGACAATGGCCATGAAGACACAAAACATTGAAAATAAGAGAATAGAAAATGAGCCTTTGGTTTCTTATATTACCAAGTTGTGAATATTTTTTTGAGGGAAGTCACCAAGGATCAAACACATAGGCATTAATGTTAAATCATCAAGAGAAACAATAGAGGATGATCAAAGACCGAGGATCCCTACTATTAAAGAGACAAGGTTTGAACATTGACTATTCTAGAGTAGTGTATTAATGATTCAAAGGATAAAATTTTTGAGGTTATTTCCATGAATAGTAGAAGTCATGAATAGATAGTGTGGAATAGGTACCATGATTAACAATATACACCAAAAAGACAGTGATCAAACATTGGATTAGGTGCAAGTCATCATTGTGAACATAAAATTATCTAAATAAGAGCGAAGGATTTCAATGATAAAAGAGTAGAAAAGAGTACCAAAGGATATCCATATCAATTATTAGAGAAATGTAGTGAGAGTATCCACCAAAAGAGCTCAAAGATAGTTATTTGCAAAGGTATAAAACAATGATTTCACTATTGAAGATAGCAACCATGTTATGATGATAAAAATCAATGAAATGAAGAAATAAACATGAGAGATTAATGTGCAAGGCCATGTAATAGTCAATGGGAAGATTGGATGAATTCTCTTAGGACAGTGAAAGAAGTCATAATATAAATATGTGAGGAATGCAACAAAAGAAAGTAGTATTATACATAGTAGCAGTCAAAATTATGTTAAAAATAGAAATCAATAGATTTCTATCAATATCATGACAGTGTGGTCACATTAAATAAGTGATTTCAATATCAAAAAAGGGAAACATTAAACAGTTAAGATAAATCACTACAATCATTGTATGATGAGCTCTATATGACATATTGAGACAAAGAGTGAAGCAGTCATAACAATTATAGCATTCAAAGAAGGTATCGAATGAACCATATGTTGGAAAGTTATAATGAAAACAATGGTTGTTTTGTCATTGATGTCAAACCTTAACTGGTGAGACTATTGCTATCTGTTTGAGTACCCTATCTATTGATTGATGAAGAAGATTTAACAAGAAGACCAAGTGGAATGGTTGAGTTAAGGAAAATAACAAGGGTACTTGATCAGTTGGCACATTGGAAAAGCAATGTGTTGTTTATCTTTTGATGATAGTTTTACTGGTTGGTTTGTGCCTAGCACCAGTATGTTGAGCAGAATTTCTAGTGACAACCGAGCACAAGTGAAATTGTCGACAAAGTTTAGTGTTGGCCAAGTGAGAACACAATGGTGGCTGAGTGCTAGTATTTTGATTAATGATGAGATTTAAGATCTCTAGCTGAAATAGTTGAATCTATTGGGATATGTAAAGTTAATTAAAGATTGACCCATGTTATTTAATGCATGGGTAACTGCAATTAATGCATAGATTCAAGATTTAATTAAAGACTACTTTGGAGAAGTAAATGGTAATGTAATGATGGGATGATCCATTGGATCTGACCTAACCTAAGATCTACGATCTTGATTAAGAGGAAAATATTTATCTGACCTAGATGAAGAGGTATAAGATAACCTCAAGGGGTTATTCATGTATGAAAATGTGCTTGTGTGTATTCAAGAGGATTTCATAATTAATTTACTAATTGGCATGACCTAGAAGAGAAGGCTGAACATAGAAGTAGAGAATTGCATGAGTGATTGCTTGATGGATTTCCAAGAAGATCTGGAGTTTGAGATGAGAATGGAGGCCACTTAGTAAGTTAGCATTGGAGCTGAAATTGGATCTGGATTTGAAAAGTAAGTTGTATGTATCAGATCACAACTGCTGATTACTTTCTAACCATTGTATCAGTCAAAATCCTTTAACAAGGTTGACCTAACAGTCATTGTGTAAATCCTCTAAACAAGGTGACATTCAAGTGGAATTTTCTAAGTCCTCTAAAAAGGCCACTCTTGACAGGGTGATTAAATCCTTTAATCAGGTCACATTTAGCAATGTGTTTTGTAACCTTTAATAGGGTTGGCTCCTAATAGAGGTCACTTCAGAAGAGTGAAAACTTGGTAGCATGTTACTGGTGGTTTTTCCCAAATTGGGTTTCCACGTTAAATACTTGTGTCAACTTGTGTGAATGTTTATGGCTTGTTTTACTGTTAAGTTTCTGCAAGCTAATTACATCTAAACAGTAAACTGCATGTTTAAGTTGTTGACATATGCTACTGCTGTCGAGTAGATCTGAGTTGTTTAAATTGGTGTAAAGTTTGAATTGGTACATCTAGACCTGAGGATAATTGATTCACCCCTCCCCTCTAAGTTATTCTAAATTCATTCTAACACCATACATATAATTATTCAAGAGGCCTTAAAATAAATTACCACAATATGAAATCACTAGTCAAAGGGAATATAACAATGACTGTATAAACTATCAATGCAAAGATTTAAGATGATTGTTATCATTTACATGGGTAATTTTTTATGAGATGTAATGTAAGAGTGTACCGTCTTAAATTGTAAGAACCTAATTAGTGCACAACACAAGGACTATTTTTCACCCACCTTAGTGTGTTTTCTAAAAATAACCTCATATGACACTTAATGGACACCTAAATTTAGATATGGGTCCTCTTTCATTTAAATATTGCTTAAAATTGAGGTTAGTCCTTATTTATAGATGTGTTCCTCTATTTTTTCCCTCCAATCCCATAATTCATTTAATCACCTAGGCCCTATGTCATTTATTTTGGCCTTTGTTCTTTTTCCCAATCTCATAATTAGTTGTACCTGATTATCCTGCATCTACCCCATCTTTCTGACACCCAGTTCAAATTTGGGTTGATTTTACTAGGTACATAATGTTTCAGATGTTCTTTACCTAGGAATAGAATGTTTCAAATGGTCTGTTCCTGCATATTTTGGCCCAAATTTGGGTCGAAGCTCTATGTCAAGGTTTTGGTGGGAAATTAAGTCTCGTGGTCATCCTGCTTGAGTTTTAACCCCCAAAATTTTGTGAAAAGTATATAAAATCCCAATCTCTCCTAATTTTGGATTGATCATCTATTTGAATTCCATTATTAGTATCAAGTATTCATAACCGAGCTATCGAGTACAAGGAAACAAATCAAGTTCAAGAGCTATCAATAAACTAAGTCCAAGCATTCAAGATATAAAATTCTCCTCAAGCATTCAAGGTATTTCTCTCCATAGATCTCAACTCTTTCCCCCATTATAGTCCATGAAAATTATTTTTCTATCTAGGAAGGAGATACACATTCACCTACATTCATCCAAGTCTTGTTCTTTCTCCCTCAATCAAACATGGTGGTGAATTACAACATCTATTCCATGAGGTTTTGTCTTTCATTATTTCCTTTTGGGTTTTTGTATTAAGTCAAAGCTATTGCATCAACATATTTGATCACATTCAAAGAAGCATTTATGTTTCTAAGGTATGATACACTTCCTTTCTTAGATCCAACCTCTGCTACATGAAAATACATTTTCATTCATTTCATTTAATTTCAAGGTTGATTCTTAAATAGGGGTTTGACTAAGGAAAATCCCTTTATCCAACCTTCTTCCCCATTTTCTATGTGCAAGAATAGGTTATGGAGCTACCAAAAATATTTGGACATGTCAGGAGCTATGGGAGCATCCTTGGAAGTTTGAGGAAAAAATCTAGGGAATACAATGTTTTAAACATTTTATACCTCCCAGAAACAACTAAAATTTGGTTTACAGATAGGTCACAACCTTTAAGTTCTAGATCAGAAATTACATATATTTTCAAGATTCCATCTACCCGATATAAAGATCTGAAGCAACATATCTCCTATTTCAATTCCAAGTGCATATAGTGTTGGAGATTTGCCTCTATGCAAATAATTGATTGTATGTTTACCATTGATGACAACATATAATATACAACAGGTATCATATATGCAATTATCAGTACAGATGTTTTGGAGCTATGCATGTTTATTTACATGGTGTATACATGTTCTAGTTTCTATGTGCATTCATGCTGAGTCAGATATGCAGTTACAGTTATGTTATGATTAATCAGTTATGGCAGTTACAGTTTCTGGAGTTTAACTGTTAAGAGCCAACGTAAATACAGTGTCTCTTGATTTGCGCCTATCTTTAGTATATGCGTGTTTGTATTCATGTTTAGTTATGAGTTAAAGATAATTATCCAAATTCACTAAACGTGTTTCAACAGAATCTTGATGTTAGAGTTAATTTGGTGAAGCCGACTTTGTGAAGCGTCGCGTCTATTCAGTTTGTGTTGTGCGGTCTTAATCTTGATTGCGTGCTTGGTTGAGCCAAAAAGGAAGTTGATGAAGTGTTTCCAGATACTGTCATGACCTCAACTTGGTGAAGATACAAATAGTAGTTCATATATGTTCATTAAGGGTAGAAAATGAAGTGAAAAAGAAAAGACAAAGAAGAGCAGAAAGTTAGAAAGAATAAGTTGAAGATCTATGTGAAGAAACAGAAGTTGATTGAAATTCATTAGAACTGATCAAGACAAAAGGTCTACTCAAATAGTTCATTTACCAGATATAGTGTATATCTGTTGTACTGAAGGTTGTAGCCTTCACCATCTTAGCAGTGAGCTATTGGAAAGTGAGTCCTCACCCTTAACAGGGTTATCTGTAAAAGACTCCTAACAGGGTCCAACCTTTAACTAGGTCTCTATACTTCTTGCATTGTAAAGATCAACTCCTAATAGGGTTGTAAGATCTTCTAATAGGGATCATTATAAAATAGTGCAGTTATTTGTGGGTGCTAATTCCCACTGGGATTTTTACCTATTTGGTTTCTCCGTAATCAAATTGTTGAATACTCCATTGTGTTATCTGAATGTGAATTTACTTTATATCAAATTACATTTAAGAAAGAGAAAATAATTAAATTGACTGATAACTGATTCACCCCTCCCCTCTCTCAATTATCCTTGGGACTATTCCAACAATTGGTATCAAAGCCAAGTTCCATGGAGAGAAATCCTAACAGCTTAAGGTAGATCAGATGACATACTTCAAGAAAGAGAGTCCTAAGTTTGATGGAGAAAACTATCTTGACTAGAAGAAAAAAATGATAACACATCTTCAGTGCATTGGATTTGAGATCTATGAGATTTCCACTCAAGAATTTGAAGTTCCCACCTTGAAAGATCTTGCAACAGATGACTCTACTATGAAATAAAAGGAAGTGTTCACTAATAATGCAATTGCCAAAGAGACCTAATCAATGCCCTATCTGATAGTGAATTCTCTAAAATCAAGAAGACAGATAAAGCATAATCTATTTGGAAATACTTAGAAGATATGTTTGAAGGAGACATCCATGCAAATAATGCATGCAGAAAGACATGGAAGAAAAGATACAACAGTTTAGAGATGTTACCTGAAGAAAACATTAGAGCTTACAATCAGAGGATTAATGAAGGAGTATTAGGTATAAGAAACAATGGTGGAGAAATATCAAAGGAAGATATAATGGATAAATTAATGACCACATTAATAGCATATTATGAGAGAAAGATAAATATCTTAGATGAGACTATGAAAGTTTCAAAAGACTTCAAGAGCGAGACTTTGATTAGCAAAATATCTACATTTGAGATATCTAGCTTGAAGACATAACCTAAAAGTGAAACAGACTTCAAAGCCATAGTCCACAATAAGAAATCCATAAGCAGCTCTAGTAATAATGAAGAAGTGGATACATAACTATAAGAAATCATTGTTATGATTGCTAAGAAGGAAATGAAAGGTAAAGGGAAATATGAAGGAAAACTACCATTCAAATGTTTTTCATGCAACAAAGTTGGTCACTTTGCATCCAAGTGCCCTACAAGAGTCAACAAGTTTAGATCAGATTACAAACCTAAGTACGCTAAAGAATGTTATCATGTTGAGGATGGTGTAACTAATGATGACTCAGGAGAAGATGAAATTGGATTCATTGCCATTAAAGACATTGAGAAGATGCTTGAAGAAATGGATAAAGAAGATGAAGTAAAACAACAAGAGTTAGCATTAGTTTCAAAGGCTGACATTAGAACTGACTGGATCATTGACAGTGGATGTTCACACCACATGATAGGAGACAAAGATAGATTTTTACATCTAGACAAGTACAAAGGTGGCATGGTTATATTTGGAGATAACACTCCCAAACCTATCATAGACAGAGGTTCTATCACCTTAGATGGAAAGAACAAGATAGATGATGTTCTCTATGTTGATGGTTTGCATCATAACTAAGTGTTGGACAGTTGCTTGATAAAGGATATTAGTTGGAATTCAAAAAAAATAGTGCATTATTAACAAGAAAAAAGGAGACATGATTGCATCAAGCTCAAAGACCAAAGGTAATTTTTTTCAGCTCAACTTAGAAGTAAGTTTTTTTGTTGCAAAATTAGATGACAGTTGGCTATGGCACAAGATACTTTGTCATATCAATTTTGACAATATAGTCAAGATAAGTAATGTAAAGGCAGTAAGAGACCTTACTAGCATTGCAAGACTAGTTGACACTATGTGCAGGGAATGTGTGATGGGGAAGCATGTGAGGACCTCATTCAGGACCAAACAAGACTCTGCAGAAAACAAATTTGATCTAATACATACACACCTATGTGGACCTACTCAAACAAGATCATACTATAGAGAAAGGTATTTTATTTTTTTTGTTGATGATTTCTCAAGGATGATGTGGGTTGTGTTCTTAAAAGAAAAATATGAAGCTTTTGAGAAGTTCAAAGTATTCAAAGATAAGGTTGAGAATGAATCTAGATTAAAGATAAAATGTCTAAGATCTGATTGAGGAGGAGAATTCACCTCTGACCAGTTTTATGACTACTATGAAGAACATGGAATCAAAAGACAGTTAAGTGCACCCAGAACCCCTCAGCAAAATGGGATAGCAAAAAGGAGGAACAAGATAATACTTGACACAACATGCACTATCATGATTGAAGGAAAGGTTTCCCATACCTACTGGAGAGATGTAGTTAATACATCAGTTTACAATATCAATAGAATACAATTGGGGCCAGGCGCAGATAAGACACCTTATGAACTTTGGTTTGGTAATGTACCCATTGTAAAATACTTTAGAATCTTTGGAAGCAAGTGCTACATCAAGAGGGATGATAGCATTGGCAAGTTTGATGCCAGAAGTGATGAAGGTATTTTTCTTGGTTACTCTACTAAAAGCAAAGACTATAGATGTTTTAATCTAAAACTAAAGAAGATCATTGAAAGTACTCATGTGAAGATTGATGAGAAGTTTATGATTCAAGAAAGATATTATGACTATGCTCCTATGATTGAAGATGAGCCCAGACCCATCAATAAGGACAAAGTTATTGAAGAAATGTTTGACTATATTAATGTTTCATGTAACAATCCTGAATCAAGTGAAGAAGAATAACAGATTATAGATGAAAGTATCACTCCTAAGAATTCAAGATACACATCCAAATACCACTCTAAGGAAGATATCATTAGAGATCAGAGCACAAAATTCTTGACAAGATCTAGAGCAAAAGGTTCCACCGTTGATGAAGAGGTATGCTTACTTTCACAGATTGAACCCTTAAGTGTTGAAGATGCATGCAGAGATTCAGATTGGAAAAGTGTCATGCAAGAAGAATTAGACCAAATAATCAAGAATGAAACATGGGAACTGGTCCCTAGACCTCATGACAAGAATGTGATTGGAACTAAGTGGATATTCAAAAACAAAATGAATGAAGAAGGCACAGTGGTAAGGAACAAAGCAAGAT
>MU228352.1:1969586-1994041 GCA_018584345.1 Thuja plicata | reverse complement strand
CTGAAGGATTCAAAATTTTAGATAAACCAGACATGGTATGCAGATTAAAGAAAGCACTTTATGGACTTAAACAGGCCCCAAGAGCATGGTATGAGAGACTTGATGGTTACTTAACAAAGATAGGATTCAGAAAAGGAGCAGTAGACTGTAACTTATTCATAAGAGAGACATATGAAAGATTACTACTCGTTGCTATTTTTGTTGATGATATTATCTTTGGAGGTAATGAAAAACTTAGTGTAGAATTTGCCAAATAAATGAAAAGTGAATTTTAAATGAGCATGATTGGACCTATCAAATACTTTCTTGGATTGAATGTAAAATAAAAAGACAAAGGCATATTCATAAATCAGTCTAAGCATGTGAAGGAGATATTGAAGACTTTCAAGATGGAAGATTGCAAACCAGTAGGCACCCCCATGATAACAGGAAGAAAGCTTTCTAAAGATGATGATTCCATAGAAATTGACAAGACCCTATACAAGTCTATGATTGGAAAAATCATATATCTTACTCAATCTAGACCTGATATTTCTAATGCAGTTGGCATTGTTGGAAGATTTGTAGTTGAACCCAAGCAAAATAATCTAATGGCAATAAAAAGAGTATTCAGATACCTAAAGGGAACTATAGACTATGGTTTATGGTATCCTAACTCAGAGAACATACAAATTCATGTGTACACAGATGCAGATTGGGAAGGTTGTGTTGATGACAGAAAGAGTACACCAGGAGGAGTAGTATTTCTTGGAAATAGATTGGTCACTTGGACAAGTAAAAAGTAGAATTGTATATCTCAGTCAACAAGAGAAGCTGAGTATGTTGTAGAAACATTGAATTCTTCAACAATGGTTTAGATCAAATAGATGATTAAAGACTTTGGTATTCACATTGATTATCTTATTGTCATTCAATGTGACAACACTAGTACTATCAATTTGTCAAAAAACCCTATGATGCATGCAAAGAAAAAACACATTGAGATCAAATACCACTTCCTAAGAGAAAAATTTGCAGACAAAGAAGTAAAGTTGGATTATGTGAGCACCAAAGAACAACTAGCAGATATTTTTACAAAACCTCTATCAAAAGATATTTTTGAGTATCTCAGGGAGAAGTTGGGAGTAATTCCCTTTCCTAAATCTTATTAGAAATTGCAGTAAGGACATCAGTCCTTGGTGACTGATGAATGGTTGACTACTCTACTTATGGAGTAGTACCTATGCTTAGTGGTGTTTAACACCCTTTGTCATTGATGTCAAAGGGGGAGTATTAGTAAGGGGGAGCATATACTCTAGGGGAGTATACAGAGCAACAAGAGTAAAGAGGACCCTTTGATGAGGATATTGAGAAGATTGTAAAAAGAAGGAAGACACTTTGAGTTGATGATATCATATGTTTCCATCAATGTCAAAGGGGGAGATTGTTGGAGATTTGCCTCTATGAAAATAATTGATTGTATGTTTTCCATTGATGACAACATATAATATACAGTAAGTATCATATATGCAATTATCAGTACAGATGTTTTGGAGCTATGCATGTTTATTTCCATGGTGTATACATGTTCTAGTTTCTATGTGCATTCACACTGAGTCAGATATGCAGTTACAGTTAAGTTATGATTAATCAGTTATGGAAATTACAGTTTCTGGACCTTATTTGTTAAGAGCCGATGTAAATAAAATGTCTCTTGAGTTGTGCCTATCTTCAGTACATACGTGTTTTTATTCATGTTTATTTATGAGTTAAAGATAATTATCCAAAGGCACTAAACATGTTTCAATAGAATCTTGATGTTAGAGTTAATTTGGTGAAGCCGACTTTGTGAAGCGTTGTGTCTATTCAATTTGTGTTGCACGGTCTTAATCTTAATTGCGTGCTTGGTTGAGCCGACAAGGTAGTTGATGAAGTGTTTGCAGATACCATCATGACCTTATCTTTGGTGAAGATACATATAGCAGTTCAGATATGTTTGTTAAGGGTAGAAAATGAAGTGAAAAAGAAAAGACAAAGAAGAGCAGAAATTCAAAAAGAATAAGTTGAAGATCTATGTGAAGAAACAAAATTTGATTGCAATTCATTGGAACTGATCAAGACAACAAGTCTACTTAAATAGTTCATTTTTTACTGAAGGTTGTAGCCTTCACCATCTTAGTAGTGAGCTATTGGACAGTGAGTCCTCACCCTTAACAGGGTTATCTATAAAAGACTCCTAACAGGGTCCAACCTTTAACCAGGTCTCTATACTTCTTGCATTGTAAAGATCAACTCCTAACAAGGTTGTAAGATCTTCTAATAGGGATCATTATAAACTAGTGCAGTTATTTGTGGGTGCTGATTCCCACCGGGGTTTTTACCTATTTGGTTTCCCTGTAATCAAATTGTTGATTACTCCATTGTGTTATCTGAATGTGCATTTAATTTATATAAAATTACATTTAAGAAAGAGAAAAGAATTAAATTGACTAATAACTGATTCACCCCCCCCAATTATCCTTGGGACTATTCCAACATATAGATCTTCCCTAGTATATATTTATTATCTCATTATCATTTCTCCATTCACAATTTACATATTTAGCAAAGGATCATTGGCCCATTTGACGCTTAGGATCTTCCTAGCCTATTGGGACATCTTCCTTCTAAATGTTCAACTTTGAAAAGGAGAAGTGATATATCTCTTTGTATTGCTTCCCTTTTCCCATTTTACAAAGAGTATGATGGAGGGAAAATTTGAGTAGAGGATAGAGAGAATAAATTATTAAGTAATGGATTCCATGAAAAGAATAATAGTGATCTCCAAGGTGCCAAATAAATGATGTATGAAAATAGGAAAAGAGATTTTGAAGTGTGATAGGTCAACAATGAAATGAGTATTATAATCTATCATAAATATCTTAGAGAAAACAAAAATGTAATAAAGGGCACTGTCATAGGAACTTTTTACTAGAGATGCAATTCAGTATCATGACTACTTTGACAATGGAACAACAAAGTCAGGGGTCATAATGTTAACGCACATTAGAAAAATTCAAATGATAGTTAATATACCTAACAAAAGATAGTAGAGTTACAAATAAAAATGAATGAGGCTATTATAAATTAGTAGAGAGCTTCATGAAGGAGCAGGTATACTAGTTGAGAACATCAAATCCTAATGTGAAAGTAGAAAGAACAAGGATTCCATTATCAAGGGATAAAATACTTGAAGGAGATGTCAAAAGACACATAAGGAGAGAAGAAACAATTGTTGTTGTTGAGGAAAGGACATTGAACTGATTATGATGGAAATAGTGATTTGTCACTATTAAAATAGAGTTTTACCTAAATGATAGTAGACATAGTGCTAGTAGAAGGACAAGGGGTATTCTTCAAAGAGAACAGTCATTGCACCTTGTGTAAAATTCATTGGATCTGATAAGAAAATTTGTGACAGTGCCAAAAAAATGAATGTTGATGGTCATATACAAGAAAAGAAAAAAAATTGATAAATACAAATCAATAATGAGCAAGGTATTATTGAGGATTGGAGATAATTAGTGTCAGGAACAAACAATGTAATAATATCCAGTGCATAGGGATATAAGCTCCTGGAGTCAAGCAACCTAGTAAAGACCAAACATTAGTGCTACATCAGATTAGGGCATGAAATAAGGGATTTTGGGGTAGGTGCATACATTTTACATCCAGTCAAGATACCCTATAAGGTTAGACATCAAGAAAGGATGTTTTTAAGCCCATAATCAACATCTTATGTTTAGTTATGATCCATTTTTGAAGGGGTTTTCTTCTATGTACAAGCCAAGGAAGATTTTTTATTCAAACCAAATCATCGTTCAAGGAAAGCAACTTTAATACAAATCTCATTTCAAAGGATGCTTTAGTTTATAGGTATAGATCATCTCACTTCCTTATATTAGTTAAAAATTTGTCCCTTCTTTTGTATATATCTTCTCATTTCTTCTTCTTAGTTAGTTTTTCCTTTATGTTATTTATTTTTTCTACAACAAGAGACATTATTGTAGAGAGCTCATATATCCATAAAAAGTTTGAGATTGTAATTTGGAAACTCATTAAAGATAAATAAATAAGCACTTGTTCCTTCTAAAAAATTATCTGATGTTCATTGTTGTGTTGAATATTGATATGTTTTCTTTGATTTTTCTTTTGAGAAACCTCTAATTATGTGATGTTTATGCAATGATAAAGTTGATGGTTTCATGTAATTGTTATCATAAGTTGTGTTATTTTTCTATAAGTGATAACAAAGCCTTCTTATGAAAATATCTACATAATTTTCATGATATTTGAGTTGTGATTATATAATTTTCTTCCATTAACTCTTGTTGTGAGTTGAAGATATAAAATAGATTAAAATTTAGTGCATCACATTTTAGACAAATAGGTTTCATTTTAAAGAAGCATCTCTTTATCCCTTTTCCTAGAAAGTAGTAGATTAGGTGAGTACCACAAGTAGGAAGCTGACCTTCTCCATAGGTTCATCTCCTTTATAGGTTACCCACAACCTAGAGGTGTTCCCATGTTTCAACAGTAAGTTGAGTATTACTTAGCGAGGGTGCATTATTAGGCGACACAAAATCTTGCAAGTAGTTTATAAAATTATGGCACTTTTCATCAAATAGTTCAAGCTCATGTAGTATATTTACACGATACTCTTCATCTACTATGATATTTTATAATTACATGAGTAGGGATGAAAACTTGTCCTTAATTAGAAGAATGGGTTTGATCCTTAAACAAGAGAATACAGGGTGGCTCGAGTGGGTGTTCAAATGCTATTTTGATAGAACCTTAAGGTGGGATTGAGTTGTAGGTTCTAATTACGACCAACACCATCGAATGTATTTTTAAGGATTTCTAGTATAGTTTTGTTTGATGCCTCAGCTTGATCATTACTTTGTGGGTAGTATGGGGTGGAGAAGTAATGTTGGA
Source organism: Thuja plicata (assembly GCA_018584345.1). NCBI lineage: Eukaryota > Viridiplantae > Streptophyta > Pinopsida > Cupressales > Cupressaceae > Thuja > Thuja plicata. The sequence goes on along the minus strand of MU228352.1, from coordinate 1,989,085 downwards.
TATGAAATTTGTCACAGAGTTCACATACATCTTGGTTATATAAAGGGAATTCATAATTTGTAATGATGGAAAGTAGGACTCCATATCAACGCATGATGTAGTTAAGGATAAATTTAGTTATTTTCTTGCTTGTGATATAGGTAATGGGTTTAACTTATATCCTCTTCATAAATCACTCCGTAGTTGTGAGGATGAACTTATTACCATTGGAGGATGTGGGATGGATTTTTCCAATGAGGTTGAGTCCCCATTGTGAAAATAGTCATGGATATGTAATCAACTACAATTCTTGGTCTGGAGCATGTATCAAATCTCCATGTTTTTGAAATTTTTGACACTTTTGAATAAGCTTATAGGTATCTTTCTCCAAGGTGGGCCATTAATAACCAATCCTCATGAGATTCTTGTCCAAGGTAGTATCAATAGAATGAGAACCATAAATATCATTATATATCTCATGTAAAGTCATTTGTGCTTCTCCATAAATGAGACACCTAAGGAGGGCTCCATCTAGAATCTTATAGATTGTGTTAGAAATGCTAACATAATAGGAGCCTTATATTATAAAGGTCTTGCATTGGTTACAAGATAATTATGGAGGTAATTATTGGTTGTGGAGATAGGAATATATATCATGGTATCAAGGGGAATCAAGTCAAATGATATGGTACACAAACTCATATAAAGGGACATAAAAGGTGGGGACCATTAGTTTCTCAACTAGGAAAATTTTAGTGCATGATGTCATTAGGAATATCAAGTAAATCCATGATTACCATTGCACCAACTACCTTTTTTTTCATTATAGGATTTTTCTCAAAACCAATGTAATCAAAGTATTTCTTAAAATCATTGACCATTTTCTTATGTGGCATAAGTTTTTCATCCTTGGTCATGTATTCATTATTAACCTACTTTATGATCATCTACGAGTCTTCATAGACATGAAGGTGTTTGAATTTCAATTTGAATATTATCTTACAGCCCGTTAGTTTAGCCTCATACTCTACAATTTTATTAGTACACAAAAAAATTAGCCTTTAGGATTTGGGAATAGAGTCATCTTGAGGTGTGATAAATAATATTATGACACCTACTCCTTTCTCCCAACATTTTCCCCATTTTTTTGTGTGTAGGTGACAAGTGACAAAGTTATGGACTAATATACAGTAAGATCTAGTAGCCTGCTACTGATCTATCACTTCTTCATCTCATATTGTTTGATCAAGAATTACTCATAGTATTAGGGTTGAGTTCATTCACCTCCTACACTCCAAGTTTCCCCTAATGATCATTTTGAGAAAAAAAAAATTGTTAGGTCAATTAAAGTGTCTACTTCAAAAGTCTGGTCTAAGAACTTGCATATCAATCTTGTATATGTTTTCATTTATATATTAGTCTTCATTTCATCCTATCTTATCCTAATTCCCTCATTTCTTCCTTCCAAATAATATTCATCATTCATTACACTCTTAGTGAAGGGAGAAACTCCTACACTTGTGTTAGTACTTTTTCTTGCATAATCTATTGAAGCACCAAATTCTTGATTCTTACATTCCCAACTCTTGATTGATACAAGTAAAAGTCTAATTGATGAGGATTAATCCTCCTTCTTCTTTGAGCTCCACAGAATCAGGCGGGTGTACCTTTTATAGTTGACTGCTTATCAGTAGTATTTAATAGAGGATCAAGGGTTACACTATTTTGTCTCTTTCCTTTTACTACAACAACTGATAGCACATCTTGAAAATGACTATGATCAGTCTAATGCAGAGCTTAAAAAGCCAGACCATGAACTTGGCAAGAGAAAATAATAGTGAAACAAGGATTCTCATCCTTTTTCTTTTTAGAGTTCTAGACTCAAGAAGGATAACCTAATGGTTCTCTCTCCAAGGAATCAATAAAATGAAATGTACTCCAAGGAATCAATAAAATGAAATGTATCCTTCAATACAAATGGTAAACATGAATGTTCCTAATAATAGGAATGTAAAAGATTATTTAGATTTAAGATTGATGATGATAACTACTTATCAAAACCTAGACCGGTGCCTAATCTCTAGCAAAGAGTCAATTGAGATATACATTCACAGAAACTAATTAATTGAAATACACATGAAACTCAGATAGAGTGCCTTAAAAACTACCTTCTCATTTCCACACCCATGTATCAAATTCCTACACACATATTTAGCCCTCTTGAACTACTTATAAGATTTACTCCCTCCTTGAAAGAAACTTACAAATAATTGCACAGTTACCTTATAACCAATACATTTAAAATGCCTTATAGATTAAACAAACAAGAGCATAAACATAAACATAAGAAGACGTCATAGATTTGAAACAAGAAACTTCACTGTATTTTATTAATATAATTCTACTTCAATACATCCAGAGAGACAAAAAGCTTGAAAATAGACAAAATTTAGAAGTCTGCATCACAGTTCTTAATTCATCATCATTTAACAAAATCTTACAACTTGCTATATATAGAGAGCACTATCCATCTTGGAATCCTTAGAGAGAAAGGATGCAACAAGATTTAGATGGATAGACTATACCTAAAATAACTAGAAGACAAAATTACAGTTACATTTTTTCAGTCGGTGGAGAAAGCACTTGAGTAGATGATTTGATATGATTCCAAATCTTTGGCAGTTGGCACCTTTATCAGCAGATATTTTGGGTAACCTCTTAAGGTTGTTGTGAGACCTAGTGACCACAAATACATGCTAACTTACACTAGTCTTGCTGAAGATTACCCTCCATGTGCTCATTGATCAGGTGCTAGGTGTCATTCTATTCCTCATCCATCACATCCAAGTCGATCATTGTTGGTTTCTTCTTTTTGGGCTGGGTGATGTTCCCCCACTATGTGACCTCTACCTATGAAGGCTAATTAAATTTTTGAATGCTCTGTAACTTATCTTTTTTCCTTTCCCACCTAGCATCATTTATGGCCTTGACATCTGTGACAAAATTCACAAAGTTTGTCTCTACATTAAAAGCTTCATCAAAGGTCTTGTTGAATCTGTCCATGTCTAGGACACTATCATTTGTTATGATGAAGTGACAAGATCTTTGGGAGCCTCTTATAACTTCTTGTTCAAAATTTCTACTCCCCCCTACAATGCTTTGATCTTAATCAAGCATACCTCTCTATCCTTTACCACAACAATTGACTCATCAAAGATTCTTTTGTATCTATTTGATAGTTTTCTATTTTAGCCTCATTAAGGTGAGAAAAATGGGTAACAACTTGAGAGATCTCTAAATCTGAAGTGTTTTGGATAGACCATATAATCTTATCTCCATCCATATTTTCTTCAACACTAACCAGGGATGAATTTTTTGTCCTTGGAGTTAAAGACCACATTGCTAAAGTCTGACATCTAGGGTCATATCCACAAACTTTTATCATTTCCCCCACTTGGGTCTCAGAAGACAATTTAGCATTTGGCTATTTCCTGATTTGGTCAATTATGAATGTAGAAGCCAAATTTCACTCGGGAACAAGTAATATTTCACTAGATTTTACTAGTTGTCTAGCCTTGTCAGGTGTTATTGTCTCTATTTCAGGGTCATAAGCTTGTAGGGATTGCAAAGCTTCACTTTGTGTAGAGCCACCCTCTATTAATTTCAATTAAGCCCCAACTTCTTGTTTCTTCCTCCAAATCAAGAAGTTCTTGAATTCTTCTATCTTAATAGGCATCATCACTGAGGAAGTCTTCTTGATGGAGCTCTCTCTCATCTTGACACAACTGAAGGGGTAATTCAATTTCTTCTTGTACATCCTTCTTTACTTTCTTCCCTTCCCTGATTGCCTTCCTAAGATGGTGGTGATACTGTCTATCACCAGTAATTAGGGCACTTACTTTATCCCTATTCTTCTCTTATGCATTTTCTTGAGAAGGCTCCTCTGATTCTACTCTCTGTTTCTTTCTTGGGGGCTCATTAGTTACCCCAGCCTTAGGTACTTGTGTAAGATCCACTTCCATGCTCTATTCTATTACAAGTGGCTAATCCATTGGAAGAGGAATATGTACTTAATAACCTCCCTCACTATCCTCTTCATATTCAAAGGATGAATGTTTTTTAGGGCATCTTTCCTTATCCTCAATCAATCCCTCAAGCTGATTGTACAATGTGTTATAAGACTCAATCATTTTGTTGAGGCTCTACAAATAGGGCACTCCTAGGAAAAAACCTCCAAAGGGGATCCCTTTTTAATCATTTGTTTCTTCAAGCCTATCAAGTCTTGGTACTGTTCATCTCTTCTTGTTGCTTCCTCATCTTCCAAGGTGTTTCTAATAAGATCTTCTTCAATACATTCCTCATGCTCCTTGATAGTATTTATGCTTGGGTTTAGCAACTTTTTTGCATTCTTAATGAAACCTTATGGGTCTACATACCTATATAAGGCCATGCTCATTCTATACTGACCCAACCACTTATTTACAACATCCATGGCTCTTTTCCCAATGGTAAAGTTAGAAACCTTGAATTGCCTGGGTGTGCAGGTACCCTTTTTGTGAGGAGCCAGGTGCTCCTTATCTATCCACATCAACTGCCAGATAAAATCCATTACAGCTACTCTTGGAGGTATATACTATGGATGTATGTGTGGGGGTTGTGAACATCCATAAACCCTAATCAGAGTAAAGCTTCTCTTACAGTAAAAATCTCCCCAATTGTGATCTCTTACCCATTTCTCCACATACTGGCAAGGTCTGAGAAGTTGAAGCACCTTGATTAGCAACCTTGTTACATTTAGGCCTATAAAATTTAAAAGTGGATGCACAATCCAGTTTTGAAAACCACAATACTCATTTTCATTTGAAGTATAGTTCCAAACCCCAAGCCAGAGTTGTACAGGGTTTTGTTGGCCATGGAACTGCATACTTGGTCTCAGATTTTGTGTGTCCATGTTGTCAATATTGAAGTACAGAATTAGATGCATTAAAATAGAATAATGCATGAACATAGGGTTGTCTTTCTTATGGATATCTATGAGGCCTTGATGTATCTTTTCAATGACATACTGAATGTAGTCGAAGTCAATATTGGCATGTGAGTTCTGAATGTCCAAGATGATCATCAAAAGATCTACAGGAAACCTCTCACGGCCCCCATCCATTCCCAACACCCTACACAACCTATAAGAAATATAATTCACATAGAAGTTCAAATCCTTGTAAAAATATGGTGCAACATAATTTGGCAGGGGATCTATTTAATTTCTATTTGATTTGGGCACATGATCCTGGATCAATCTGCTGACAATAGTGGCTTCTCTGACATACTTATTCTATAACTTGGTTAAATCAATCTCTGTGGTATAGGGATGGTAAATCCCAAAGACTTTCATGAAAGATTCCCTATCCAAAGTAACCAAGGCTTTTTCATCACCCTTTCTGATAATTCTAGCAATGGGATCATACTTTCTAGCCAGTTCAATTAACAGGTCTACAGCTACAAAGATATTTGGGACAATCAGTTTAGCCAAACCTAATGTCCAAGGGTTCAATATGTGAATTTTCTTGCCCCTATTACTATAAAAGTAATTGAAAAGATGGTAACCATAATTCCCAAGAGTATTTGGATCTATACAATTTGACATGTCATCAGAGAAAAGTTAATCATTTACCTTTTTGTTTTGGTTGGTCCTAGGTAGCAGAGCCACAAATTCCTCAGAGTAGTTCCTCTTCACTTTCTATTCCTCTTCTACATCTTTACTTGCCCCACTGGTTGAAGCCCCACTCAGTCTAGCTTGACTCAACTTTACTTGCTCTGAATTATCCTCTAAACAGTTCTTCTCTCAGACACAGGATTTTCCTTGCAATTCACTCTAAAACTCAAACAATTCTTAGCTCTGAAAACTCTGAAACTCATGCAATTTCTCAGTTTTGTACTTTGAAAACTTTGGGAATATGAAATGTACAAAGACTACATCTATTTATCATTGAAAATTGAATGCACTAGTCTAGTCGAGAACCTAGAAACCATTGCTCAATCACTTCCACCATAACTCTGCGTTCCTTGACATCAATTATTTCCTAACTGTGGTGCTTGAAGTTGACAGGTAGTCAAATTTGGAAATCCCAATTGGGAAAATTCATGAGTATTTTTTTAGTTTTAAAACCTTATTATAAGTGAAAAGGCTTTAAACTCGATATGATTGGCTTGCTTTACTTACCTTTTCATAGCTTAGCAGATTACTTAGACCCTGTCAGAATCTTTCCTCTTTAATAACCCAGCCTTTTTACCCTGTTTCCTTATAATGGAGCGAGAACAAACCCTTATGATTTCACCTTACTCTTACCACAGTCTATCTGGAGATTGCGCGACTATGTTATCTCCAAGTCACTGAATGTTTCTCTTAACTTTGGTTATATTCAGAGATCTAACGCCAACCACATGATGAGATCTTGATCTACGACTTGTGCTGAGTCGCTAGATGGTTTTATTAACACTAGCTTTGTTCTGAGATTACATGCTGGCCAATCATTTTAACTCTAACTTGCCTCTTGTTTACCTTTTAACACTGGATAAATTTTTGCTTCTTATCTCTGAATCATTGAACAAACCTTACCAGGATTTAATTTGACCATGATTCAAATATGGAGATTGTGCGACTATGTTATCTCTAAGTCTCTGGATATTTCTCTTAACCCAAGTTTCATCTGGAGACTTAAAGCTAGCTGTTCATCTGATGCAAGATCTATGATCCTTGCTGAATTGTTGAGCTTTCTTCTTAGCCTTAGGTTCATTTAGAGATTTTATGACAAGGAAAAATAATAACCCTGTCTTAACTCTAAGTCTATTTGGAGATTCATCAACTAACTAAGCATCTGAATCACTGATCATTTCAACTAACCATGGATCTATTCAGAGATTAAACACACAACACATGATTAGATCTGTATCCATGGTTGTCGCAGAGTCTCTGAATCATTTTTTACTTGCTCAATTTGTCTAGAGATTATGCAACTACCCTTGATCTTACTTTTAATCTAAGGCTTGCGTTGAATCTCCCAATCTTTGGCCTTAACCCCAGTTTATTCTAAGATCACACGACTAAAATCTATATCGCAATCTTGTAATATTTGGGCTAACTCTGGTCGAGTCTAGAGATTTAGAGATAAAATAAGTCTCTGAATCACTGAAATATTTTCTCAACCTTGGGTTTATTTGGAGATTTCACAAATACCATAGATCTCTTAGCCACTTAGACACGTGTCCACATCTTAGTTGATTACCTCTTGATCACTGAATAACTCGTAATCTTTTGACTTCTTCGAGTGATTTAGCACCAACCATAAGATGAGATCTTGATCTATGGTCTAGATTTACTCACAGAAAAACTTTACTTGGCTTTGACTTAACCATAACTAACAATGGTTCTTCTGGAGATTCAGTGACTAAGTGAATATCTAAGTCACTAAAGAATTATTCTAACTCAGGTTCTGTTCTGAGATTTAGCGCCTGCCCTCAGATCTTTTCTTAATCAAGGATCAATGTTGAATCTCACAATATTTCTATACTTCATCAAATCCTCCCAAGATTACATGACAAACCTTGATTATTTTTTAATCCAACGACCTGCGCTAAATCTTGAGACTATATGCTTAACTTTTCTTTCATTCTCAGATCATGCGACGAAGCTATCTCTGAATCTTGGAATAAAATTTACTTGAATTAGCCTTAACCTTAGGTCTATCTAGAGATTGTGTGACATGATTTATCTCCAAGTCTACAAAAGATTCACTAACTCATGGGTTAATTAGGAGATCATGCACCAACCACATGATTAATCCAAGGATATAAAAAGATCTACGACTATCTCTTAATCGCTGAAGAAAATATTGATCTTGGCATTTGTTTGGAGATCACGCGCTTTCCACTCATCTAATAAAAGATCAACGATCTTCGGTGAATCTCACAATCTTTCACTTAACTCTTATTTCTTCTAGAGATCACCCGACTGAGAAAAACTAAACTCTCTCTTGACCTCAGGTTACATTATGAGATTATGCGAATGAGAAATCTCCAAGTCGCTAAATAATTCACTTAACTTGAGTTAAGTCACAAGATCTAGCACTATCCACATGATCAAAATTGCATCCATGGTTGTCGCTGAGTCTCTTAATCCTTGATCCAACTTCATATTTATCTCGTGATCACACGCCAACCGCACGATCAGATCAAGATCAACCGTCTGCACTTAATCTCTGAATGACTTAGAGCATATTCCATTTATCTCAAGATTAAGAGATAGAAGCTTGCACCAAGTCACTAGATTAAATGGAATGTTTAGTTCTGATTGCAAGATCAGGAGATAAAGGCAACCTCTTAAAAGCACATGACTTATAAATCACTTAAGTTACTCGACAAAAGTAACTTCAAATTAGAACTAGGTTATGAATATTTAGGGTTTTTGAATGACAAGGACATAATTGACCTAGGGTTTAGGGTTTTTCAACCATTTTCTTTGTATTACTCACATCTTAGACACTTGCCAAGAAATTTGATGGTGCATTGGAACATACCTTAACATTTTTAGGCATAACTGACGCTTGAAACCAAAAACTTTTAGCAAGACTCAAAAAATTGGAAATATACCCAACAACCTATTCAATGCTTGGGTTCCCTTAAGCCTAGTGGGTACTTTCCCCTTCCTAATGTAATGAAAGAGAGATCGTAGACACCCTAAAATGGACATACTTGCAACCTTACATTACAAACACTATTTTTCATCTATTATTAATGGTTTTTTAATCATTAAGTAATCATCTATTTTATTCTAATTTCATTCCCCAAATCATCTAATCAAATCCCCAAAATTAATTAATTAAATAATTTTATTTAATTAATTAACCTTAATTGATTAATCTCCATTAATTAATTAAATAAAATTTCCTAAAGTTTATATTTAAATATTTAAACTTATTAATTAATTATTCTAATTAAATTAATTTCATTAAATTAATTTATTTTCATTCAATAATTTAATTCTAAACCAAAAAGAATTCAATTATCTCACATGTTGAATACTTTAATTACAAAAATGAATTAAATATTCAATTAAATCCTTTCTTTAGTTCAAAAAAAGAGAACTCTTGATCAGATCTCTAATTGCATGAATTACTCCACCTACCTCTTTAGTTCAAAAAGATAACTCCAAATTACCTCTTCAGTTCAAAAGGTAACTCATAATCAAATGTTTAGTTAACCAAACTTTATCTCCTCTCTCCAAGTTGAGGAGGTGGAGTTTACTGATGGCTTCTCCAGATCCCTTTGATCTCAATCGTTCATCCTCCTATCTCTAGGATTGATCTCAACGGTTCATATCATTTCCATATTCTATATAATCAACCTTCATAACCATTTGAAGGATCTAGGATTTTAAGCTTTCGTGCACCATTAATCTGTCATATTGGTTCAAGCATCAACCCTTCTTGTGATCAAAGGTCTAGGATTTCAAGCTTTCATGTGCCATTACTCTGTTAGATTGGTTCAAGCATCAAGCCTTCTTGTGATCAAAGATCTAGGATTTCAATCTTTCGTGCACCTTTACCCTGTCAGATTGGTTCAAGCATCAAGCTTTCTTGCGATCAAAAATCTAGGATTTCAAGCTTTCATGCGCCATTACTCTATCAAATTAGTTCTAACATCAAGACTTCTTGCGATCATACATTCAATATCATATTCTCAACGCTCCCAAGCCATAAATGTTGTCGATACCAATACTAAACACCACATAAACAATGTTTCAGAAGGAGTAGAGAGAGACAATAGAAGATTCAAGCTTTGTTGGTTTGCATTCATTTGTATTCCTCCTCGATTGCTTGTCATTTTATTATTCATAGGTTCATTCTTAGTAGTTTGATTAATTTCTTTCAATTGCAAATTGGTGCTACTAACCCTTGTTATTGAGCATACAGAACACAACCTATACATTTTGGTGAACCTGACGTGAATCAAAAAGCCCAAATATCACTTGTAGATGACAGACAGGACCTTTTGGCCTCGACCATATGGTTGTAAATTTTCCTTTTTAAGTGTTTTTTGATATCCTTGTAATTTTTGTAATCGCTGGTATTTTACCATAATTGATGAAAATATGCCGCAATCGACTAGTTTAATACCGCAATCAGTTTGAGTTTTTCACAATTCTTTTCTGTCATTATTAAGTTCCTTATTTTCTTGCACTATGTCACAATTGGCTGATCTATGCTACAATTGACACCAGTTTTCCGCAATCAAGAAAATGGTAATGCAATTGACCAATCCATGCCACAATCGCCAGCATCTTGCCACAACTAAAAGTGATTACCGCAATTGGAAGAATTTAGCTGCATCTGACAGATTTTTGCTGCAATTGAGCGAACAATACCATAATTGACATAACCATTGCTTTTTTGATTCAAATTCACTATTTTCTGTTAAAATCTGATTGTTTTCTCAATTTCTGTGCAGGATTGACCAATGACTAATGGCCAAGAGGGTAATCAGACACATCCCATGTGCGATATCACTAAGAGTTGTCGTAATAAGGAATACTAACTACCGCACACAACAAAGAGCCATCTTGGCCATTAGAGAAGAAGATCAAAGTGAAGCTTACAATAGATATCTTGATTCTATCAAACATTTCATAGCTATGTACAAGGTCACAATTATTCTTAACGTTCTTAAAAATTTTAGAGTTGCTGGATATTCTTCAATTATTAATTAGATGATTTCAATACTAATCACTTTTTTGACAGCTTGTGGCAAGGAAACAGTTAACAAAGCAACCTAAAAATCATTCATTTGCATTTTGGTGCTTAAAATGAATATTTCATGAAAATATCTTGAACCTCACATTTCCAAATTGGTGCTTAAAATTGACATGGTGGTTAAGAATTGAACAAAGGCAAACAATCTTTCAAATTTGGTGCAATAAAATCGAACAAGAAAATCATCTACTTTGGGCTTAAAATTAAACATTTGTGCTTGTATGGGTGATTAACTTAATTTACACTTGAAATTTTAGGGTTTAATCGATTAACCTTGTGTCTTGAGTCATTGGTGTGCTTGCACAAATCTATTAGATTAAAAACCTTTATACTTTTTAGAAAGACTTGTCTAGGGAATGCGCTTCTTCCTCAGAGAATGAACTTAGACCAGTAATCCTTCTAATTGGTATATAAAAAAGACGCAAACCAAAGTTCCATTTTATACCTAGCCAAGCTCGGGCGAGGGGTGAATATCCCTAAGTAGCCAGCATGGTCAACTAGGCTCTTAAGTGAGTCACACATGTACAAACCGATTGAATAGATTCCACATACCCTACTACAACCTTGTTAATATAGAAGCCAACCCGATTCACTTCTAAATAAATACCTTATTATAGTGCAAGGTGTTGTGGAATTTCCCCCCAAGATTCCCAACATATGTGTTCCAAGGTATTGTGTTAGTGAAAGAGATCTTCACTAGCACGAAAACAATATCTACCAATGACAAAAATACAGGCACCTATGTCGTGGACGACCTTCGTGTCCTAGTAGTGTGACACTTGTTGTGTGAGCTAATGAACATTCAAGGATTGGGCCTATAACATTGTACTTTAAAGCCAAATTTGGACTTAGATTAATCTGTTTGTCCTTGTCTCAACACCCATGCTAGATTACAAAACACGTTGTCTATTGTGCTTGTTCTATGATCAGTTTCCAAAAATGCAAAACCAACATCAAAAACTGTCAAAATGAGTCCAACGTGTTCAAGTATAGGCTATCAACATCAAACCTGTTGTGCAATCAAAATCCTTGTTCCAGAAAGAAATTTTATCAGACAGATAAGCCAATTTGAGAACTTTTTCAGACTATCTCCCTTTTGCCGCAATTGCCCGCATCTTGGTGCAATTGCTAGAATTATACCACAATCGACCCATTTATTACCACACTAGAACTTTGAATTACCGCAATCAGTGGTTGATTACCGTAGTTAACCTTTCACTTTAGTACAATTAGTGGAAGTTTGCCTCACTTTGGCAGGAACTCTGCGCATCTATTTTTACTTGAAAACCTTGGGAATATTCCCAATTTGGTGTAAAAGACTAGTGTGTACATCCCAGAAAAATGCAAATAATATTGTTTGAACCCTAAACATTAAAGATAATCCATTCTTTGAAAACATGATTATTGTCTAAACATTTTTAGTCTAAAAGTTCAGACTCAATTATCTTGATCCCGTTATCTCAAAATCATCAATCTCTATCAGTGACTTTGTCCCAACAAATAGTCAAAGAATCTTATTCTTACATCACCAAGTCTTTGAGATCAAGATAACTCAACATCTATCCCTAGAATTACCCTTGTCCAAACATAACTCAAACTCTCATAGAAAGGTTATCCTTTTCTTTTTTCTTTATATCACTTTTTTTAGTCAAAAAATGTGGACAACATTATGTCTCACACACCTTATGGAGGGCCTTACACTAGGTCGAAGGCTAAGACTCAACCCGATGAGTCCTATATCAACTGATTTCTCCTGTGGGAACAAGAGAAAGAGGATGACCCTTTCAGAAACACTAGTCCTACTCTTTTAAATTGAGAATCCCTGTAGACCAACATTGTTCCATGATGTCATAGAGGAGGAGCTCGAAGACATAGAGCAAGACACATATTTCACATAGGTTATTGACATTTTTGTAGAGAGGAATCCTAAAAAAATTCTTATCCATGTTGATTAAGAAGGGAGTCAAACTCCCTGCCAAATCTAATGTGTCAATAATATGTCCTGAGAGCCCTCTCATAGGTCAAAACACTACTTGACCCTCTCAAATGGAACCTGTGATATCCTAAATATTTCCATCTTTGACGACAATGACATCACCACAGGTTGTGTCAAATTAGAATAGCTCTAAAAATCAAGTTGGAACATTATCTACACAAAGCATGAAAGGATCCCAACTAAGTGCACCCATGGTCACTAGTGTACCTCAAGCCTCAACCTCATGGCCTTTTTCATCAATCTCTCATGCTATGTCCTCAATTATGAAAACAAGCAACAACCCTTTTGCGACTGTTCTGCTACAATAGTCAATCCCTACTAGCCTTGGGCTCAATAACTTTCTCCCACATAGATCCATCTCTATGGGTCTAACACTCAGTTAATATCCACCCAAGCTTACACCTTTGCTTCTACAGGGATCACAACAATAACTCCAACCACAACAAAAATAACCAGAACAACCCCAACAAAAAACACAATAGAATCAATCTTGGACCAATAAAATGCCCCAGTGTCAGAATCACACATGGGGGAACCAATATCAAGTCCCAAGGGCTAGATCATATGTCCAAACTCAAGGGACATAGAGGCACAACCTCATACCCACTATAGCATAGAGGTACAATGTCACCAATATTCCTCAATCTCAAACAAACATATTAATCCAGCACGTGCAAAGTCTTCAAACCCAAATGATGGACATGTAGAATTAGGGGAAAACCATGTCCTACACCATAGAAGATTTATACCCATACCCCTTTTATCATTCATTGTGCATGTCTCTATTTCCCACTCATTTCTCGGTACCCAAGTTTGACAAATACAGAGGCAACACCAACCTTGTTGAACATATCAAAGATTTCTTTGCTAGTTACATCGAGGTCGCACATGATGAAACATACCTAATGTGACTGTTCCCACAAAGTCTAGATGGACCAGAAATTGAATGGTTCTCACACTTCCCTCATGAAATTTTTTCTTGGGGAGAGTTGGCCAAAAAATTCATTTCTCACTTCCATCAAAATATCAAACACAAGGTCAGCATCAAGGATCTTTGCAACATTTAACAGAAAGATGGAGAATCCTTTGTGAAATTCCTATAAAGGTAGAGGAAGAATGCGAATAGAATAACATATGACATGCCTGAGAAAGACCTCATAGTCATGTTAAATGACAATATGATCCCAAATATGTCATTTACCACAGAGTTGCAGCTGGCTCCTAACTTCAAGCAACTCATCAAATGAGGAGTTCACTATGAGAAAAACCAGGTCAAAAGAGGTATCCTTGCAGACCCTACCTAGACAAACACGAACAAAATGAAAATGGATAAAGAAAAGTTATGGAACAAGAAAAAAAATGTCAACAGTGATGGTGTCATTGATGTGAAGATGGTCAACTATGCTCAACCAAAGGTGTCACTACAAGGAGGACCTATGACCAAGAAAAAACCCATGGTGCCCACTCAGCAAGTGCACACTCAAAACTAACCACCCCTATCCAAGAAATAGCAGTGTTAAACAATTAACCACCCACACAATGCCCACAATAGTTTCCATTTCCTAAATGAGACTACACACCATTGGGGGAGTCGATAGAATAAGCCTTAAGAAATATGATACAATCCAATACTATCACACTACCTGAAATCATAGAATATGAATATGGTGTTGTAAAACCAAAGTGGTACAATGATAATGACTTTTGCAAATTTCATTGGGTAAAAGGACACAAGACACCCAATTGCCATCGATTGAAAAATGTCATTCAAGATCTGATTGACACATGGGCTATTGATGTCACCAATGCCCAATTAAAAGGCACCACTAATCATACAATCTTCAATGAAACATTCCATGATCACAACAAAGGGAAATCCTCTAGGTCTAGTGGACATTCAAAACAAGTAAACTACACCTATGCTAATGTTGATAACACCATCAACTGCATCAACCCTTCACATAGTCGTGTGGATACTATTAATATCAGAGACCCAAGTGCTAAATGTGTTTTCACCACACACCGTACCAAAGTTGTCTTGCAAGGAGTGCCTTCTACATCTACTATACCATCTATTCCTCTAACAACCTCTGATCCACAGACCATCCTTGTGGATGAGCTAAAGCACACACCTGCCTAGATATCTATGTTCAACCTTTTCTGCATATTCCTATAGCATAAGCAAGCTCTCGATCAAGCACTCCAAAATGTAGTTGTCCCAAGGGACATAACTCTGGAAAGATTTGAGAACATGGTGAACCACATAGCTACCAACAAGAATGCAACCTTTACAAACCATGGTGTGCCACCGTACAATCATCTGCATAACGATCCCTTGCACTTACTCATCCAAGTTCACAAATACGCGATCCGTAGAGTCCTCATTGATGGTGGAGCCAAATTAAATATATGCACTTTAAAAGTAATCAAACACTTGGGCTATTCTAAATCTAGCATTGATTTCATGAGGAGAATCAATATTAGGGCCTATGATGAAGATGAAAGGTCTTCCAAAGGTATCATCATACTACCAGTCTGAATAGGCCCAGTCACTAAGAACACCCTGTTCCAAATCCTAGACCTAGAGTTGGGTTATAACATATTACTAGTAAGACCATAGATCCATGAGATGCAAGATATACCCTCCACATATCATCAGTGCATCAATTTCCCATACCAGGGGGCATAAATTATCATTGAAGGAGATCCAAACCTGTTCCAATGCTATAACACCATCAAAAGTAGTACTGAAAATCAAGTACCTTCAAACAAGGAGGAAACCATTCCTTCCACCTTAAACTCTATTCCCAAGGATGTAACAAGAAGAGTGGGAAATATATCCATTACAGAAAAAGGATGTGGTGAGTACAACTATGAGGAAGCTTTTACCATCACCAACATGCCTCAAAGCCCAAGGTCATACGACATGCCACAACCAATGAAAACACCTAAAACCTCATAGCCAATTCTATTTAGATGTCCACCCACCACATTTGTCAAATGGGGGAACATTTCATATGAGAACCCTTTTGATCTAGATATAAACACATGATTGTATCAAGACCCACAAGACACACTTCAAGCACACATACGCGTGTCAACATATGGAGCTAGCTTCACAATGCTGCAAAAGTTTGGGTATGATGGAATGACTAGTCTAGGGGAAAGAAAACAAGGTCTAAAGGAACTATCTTTACCTCCAACCTAGAGAAAAAAGAGAGGGTTAGGCTATGGGAAAAATAGAACCAGTTCTACCATCTAAGACACACCCATTGATCAAGAATAAGTGGACAAACTGCACAACATGTGGTAGATATGGACACATAGCCACAAACTGCATGAGGAAATGGATAAGAAGGTCTAGATTTGGACTAACCCCAGAATGATATGCTTACACTATCATAGGATTGGTAATCTAAGAAAGGACTATAGAGACTGAGTGATAGAGACAAGAACTTTTGCCAATGGAAATACCATTGAAGACATCAGGAAGATGAGAAACAAAATGTGGAGGAAAGATACAAACAAAGATGATGTTGGACCAAGAAATACAAATGGTGAAACCTTATCCAATGGATCTAGTGATATCACCATCCCCAAATAAGAAGAACAAGTATGGAATTGCACTATACCAAGTTATATTTTACATCAATTCCATTATATATTGATAAAATGCCAAACTAGCATGAATAAAGATGCACTATGGTATTACTTGTTATGACTTTGTAAATCCAATCTCATTAGTCAATGTATATCAAGAATCGTCAATGTACATATAAAAGTTAAGTTGTTAATGTAAACCAAGCATCATTGGTAATAAATGTAAAAGATAACAAGTCTTCAATATATACCGAGATCTGTCGGTGAACGTATGACAGGTTAATAGAGTTGACACTTACCCCAAGCATCACACTCTCACTGACAATGAATTTAGCATGTTCCCAAAGTGACTTTGTCTTCAAACACCAAGAAGTGGGTAAATCATTAAATGCACCACTTAGGGCATCATCTATAAAAATGTGATGAAATAGCTCATTCACTCACCATGCGATTAAGAGTGAAGCAAAGCACAGAGCAAAGAGCAATGAACAGATTGTTGAGTGACTAACAAGAAGATTCATGAAATTTAGAGATAAAAAAAATCTACAAAAAGACAAGTGAGTAACTAAAGAATCACTGAGCTCACAGTTTTTTATGGGAAAAGCCCTAATTTTTGGAAACCATGGCAACCACATTTCGCATTTCCAAGATCAAGAATGCCAAGGATAAAAAGGTTAACCTAATCAAGAACACTACCGATGAAGAACCTAAATACAAGTTCTGTCAAGAGGTTTCTTTGCAACCTAATGATGTTGGAGCATTTTCAAGCATACCACCTAGGGTTTTTCTGATCAAGGATGTCCGAGCATATATCCACTATAAAGTTGTAGAAATTGAAGATCTAGAAGTTGGGAAAGCTTACAAGAAGATTTGCACAGACGGAACCATCAAGGATGAACATAAACATATAGAGGTGAAAGGGATGACAAATTCCCTAATATTCCCAAAGGAATTTAAGACCAAGTGGATCAGGATAGTACTAAGCAAGGTACATGACCAAAAGATGTGGCTGGATGAGCCAAAATAGATCTCTAGGGATGTAATACACACAATGACTTATTATCCAATAACTGAAAAGGAAAACACACTTAAATACCCGTATCGCCCTGAGATTGAGAAGATGACAGGTGCAAAATGGGATGGTAGAGGATTGAATGTAAACTCCATCAAAGATACAGAACTGAAATTTGGTGCAAGTGTGTTGGGATACAAGATATTCCAAGCCAACAAAATGAATAGTATTGCATGCGGAGTAGTAGACACTGCTCACAAGATTGTAAAGAAGGGTCTATAGTTGGATCTACCTGAGCTTCTAATGAAGCAATTGGAGGAGAACATGAGGACCATTAGATCAGTGAAATCTAACTCATGTAAGTTTGGTTCACTCATGTGCATATTTTTCTACATTCAAGACTTTTTTCCATTTGTCAGTAATGTCAATTGGGACACTACTTGACCACTAACAATTTATATAAGTGAATTCATTAAGTCACTAGGTGAAAAATTTACATCAGTCATGGATGGATATTTCACTAGATTCAAGGATAGAATGTAGAAAGGGATGAGGATAGCAAAACAACTGGTGGAACAATATAAGAAGATATATGTTTTATGGTGGAAACCGATACCACCTTGATCAAACCAAGTGTACCGAGGACAACATGGTTAGCCCCACTTGACTATGAGATCAACATAGATCAAGCCACCAATGCTATTGAAGCATTATTAAATGAACCATTAGACAAATAATTACCAAGGTTTGGAACCTATGAAGAGGCTAAGGAAAGAATAAAGACCAGCCTAGTAGTGATAAAAATTGACAAAAAGAAGGATAAAATGGTGAAGACACTTAAGAAAAATATGTCGGTAAATGATGAAGAGAAAAAACAACAACAAGACATTGAGGGATATTCACCCATTGGTGAAGGTGAATAAGTGAGTGACTTCGAGTCAAAAAAGTCTGATGCACCACCCCCAAAGAAGCCAAGAACTACTAATGCATCTAAGATGAGGAGTCAGACAACAAAAGATGGAAGTTCATCATCAGTTAAGAAAGGACAAGTGAGGACTTACAAGAGGAAGCCTCAAGCTGGGAAAACATCAGAACCAAAGAGGAGAAGGAGACTAATCCAAATAAATGAAGATAAGGAAGACGCTGAACAAAATGAACAACCTATAAAGAAAAAACTTCCTACCATAATTTATGAGGTTGGTGCATCAATCATCAAGTCAAGTAGAATATCTGATCCTAAGATTAGACAATGGCTAACTTTGAATCTGAGGATCAGAATAAAATAGAAGAAGCCATCATCATGAAAATGTGTGTATTTAAATACATACCTATATAGTTTGAAAATATGATGCCACAAGAACTTCTAGATAGGTTATCAACAAGGTGGACATTTGCACTAAATTCTTAAAAATAGATAAGGGAAAGATCCCTAGTTTCAATAATGCCACCCGAGTCCAAAATGGAAGAAATTGATGAAATGATGAAGTTGCATTCAAATAAGTTCTCAGCAAAATAGAGAGCCTACAAAGTACTACATGGAAACTTAATTGAGCTTGAAAAAGAAAGTGAGGATGCTTAGAGAAAAATACTCGATGTACCTAAAGAGGATAAATCCCCGAGAGAGTATTAGAACTTATTGATAAGCCTCACAATGAAGAAAACGAGGCAACACCGAGCCCAGAGAACATTCTTATAAATGATAATGAGGATTCACTTCAGTTGAATTGAACACAGAAGAAAGTAAAGAAATGGATGACATACCTTAGATTTTGCAGTCATTAGGAGACACAACTATGTGTGCTTGAATTGTGGCCTCTAAATCAGGCACAAACTCAGCATAGTCTTTACTCAATTGTTCAATTCACAAAGAAAAACATGAATTGTTTTTACTGCAAATTCAATTGAAGTGACTTGCTGCCTCCTAATCAGTTGGGGATGTTGAATTTACTCTCAGAACGAGAGCCAAAAACCTGACCATTTCTAACATGGAGGATTTCTAAAGCATGAGAGAAGATGAAATTGCCATTAATCCATGAATGCACTACAATTAATCTATGAAATGAGATTTCTCTTAATCTAGAAATGAATTGCAATTAATCTATGGAAT
>MU228352.1:1900499-1922680 GCA_018584345.1 Thuja plicata | reverse complement strand
TATGTTGGGAATCTTGGGGGGAAATTCTGCAACCCCTTGCACTATAATAAAGTATCTATTCAGAGGTAAAATGGGTTGGCCTCTAATTAATCAAGGTTGTAGTAAGGGTCCATGGTGTCTCTCCAATTAGTTTGTACGTGCGTGACTCACTTAAGAGCCTAGTTGATCATGCTGGCTCCTTAGGGATATTCACCCAATCTAGACTATCATCAACATGCCTCACCTGAGCTTGGCTAGATAAGATGGAACTTTGGTTCGCGCCTTGTTTATATATTGATCGGAAGGATTTACTGGTTTAAGGTCATCCTCCAAGGAAGAAGTGCATTCCCTGGATAGGCCTTTCTAAGAAAATAAAGGTTTGTAAACTAACAGTTTGTGCAAGTGCACCCAAAATGCAAGACACAAGGTTAATCGATTAAGCTCCAAATTTTGAAATGTAAACTAAGCTACACCACCATACAAGCACGAATGTCCAATTTTAAGCCTAAAAAGTAGGTGTTGATTGTTCAATTTTAAAGCACGAAACTGAAAGATTTTTTTCCTTTGTTCAATTTTAATCCTCACGTCAATTTTAAGCCCAAATCTAAAATACGAGGTGTGATATGTTCTTGCAAGCATTGTTCTTTTTAAACCCAAATTGACAAATGAATTCCTTTTAGGTTGTGCTGTTTAAACAAGTTAGTACCAAAAAGGATTATTCGCAAAAAATGAGAACATGTGAAACTTTGAAAAAAAATGAAATGGTGCTTACCAAAACTTACCCTCCTTTGTCCTTGGTGACTTTGATCCAATCCTGCATAGAAACCAAAAAGAATGTCAATTAAAAAGCAGATGGGCAGAAAACTTGGATCTGATATTTGCAATATTTGATGTGATTGCGACAATCTTCCTGCAACTGCGGTAATATTCCGTCGATTGCGGTAATTAACTTGCAATTGCGACAAAGTGTTGTCGATAGCAGTAATTAACTTGCAACTACAGCAAAGTGATGTCGATTGCGACATAGATTAGACAAATGTGGCATAATTATTGCGATTGTGGTAAACTTCTTGCGATTGCGGCATGGATCAGGCGATTGCGGCAAAATACCAGAAGTCAGAGACAAGAAAATGGATAGAATAAATGTGAAAGCCTACAATCAATTATGGTATTAAACCAGTCAATTGCGGCATAGTATGGGAGATTGTGGAAAAATACCAGCAATTGTGAAATAGTACAGATGTCAAAGAAAAAGTGTGATTTTTAAATTTATGACCGTATGGCCGTGGTTGATCAACTCGTTTCTTCGTCTGCAAGAGATATTTGGGTTGTTTCTTCACGTCGGGTTCAACAAAATGTACACCTCTCTCTCTGGTTCCCATAGCTTTCCAAAGGCAAGGGTTAGTAGCAAAGGTTCACAAATGAATGCAAATCAAGTATACAATGACTACTAAATGAATAACAGAAATGTGAGCAATAAAATGTGCAAGCAAGAGAAAGGAAGACAAGTAAATGCAAACCCCATGATGCTTGAAGCTTCTATTGTTTCTCTCTACTCCTTCCAAAATGTTGTTCTTGATGCTGAGTATTGGCGGGGCAGCATCTATGACTTGAGAAGCGTCAAGAATTTGATAATTGAAATGTGTGTGTGTGATCGCAAGATGACTTGAATGCTAGAACCAAACTGACAAAGTAATGGTGCATGAGAGCTTGAAATCCTGGATCCTTCAAATGGTTATGAAGGACTTATTATATAGGAATTGGTGATGAAATGAATTGTTGAGATCAAACCCAGAGATGGGGAGATGAACGGTTGAGATCAAAAGGAACAGGAGAGGTCCTCAGTAAACTCCACCTCTTAATTTGGTAAAGAGGAGATAGGGTTTAGTTAACTGAAGAACTAATTATGAGTTGCCTTTTTGAACTGAAGAGGTGGGTGAAGTTACCCATGTGGATTGGAGAGATGGATGGAGTAACCCATGTGATCTAATTGGAATTATCTCTTTGAAGATAAATGAGTATTTAATTCATTTATTTAATAATTGTTTTCAACATGTGAGATAATTGAATTCTTTTTAATTAAGAATTGCTTTATTTGATGAAATTAAATTAATTTAATTGAAATTAATTTAATTGGAAGAATTTAATTAGTAATTTTAAATATTTGGATTTAAACTATAGGAAATTGAGTTTAATTAATTAAATAATGATAATTAATCAATTAAAGCTTAATTAATTAAATAAAATTAATTATTTAATTAATTTTGGGAATTGAATTAGATGATTTGAGGAATGAATTTAGAAGAAAAATAGATAATTAATTAATGATTAAAAAACCATTAATTAATAGATAAAAATTACTATTTTTAATGTAAAGTTGCAAGCCTGTCCATTTTAGGGTGTCTACACTATCCTACCCTTTCCTAATCCTTAAATGCTTTTAGGCATATTTACACCCATTTTCCCACCTTAGGTCTAATCTAGTACTAACATATACAAAACAATAAACATCTAGGAATGGATTGAGCCTAGTCTAATCCACCTAGGAACACACAAGAAAGACCTTCTAAGGTCAAATTAAAACCTACTGACTTAGCTAGGGTCATTACAAGCCAAAATTGTCACTAGTCTTAGGGATTTGCCTAGGTGCTCCTGCACCATCCTCCCCAAATGAAAATACTTCAATCCATCCTTGGATTGGGTAAGTCAAAATCCACTCCCAACTTCTTGAATTCAGTCTCCTTGATCCAAGTTGCCTCTGCATCTTCTTTTCCATACCATTTAATCAAGTGCTCATAATAGGTTCTCTGTCTGGTCTTCTTGTAGGCCTTGGAATCAAGTATCTTCTCTGCCTTCATAGGTGGAGTAGGGGTCAAGTTCAGGTCTTCTACCTCCTTTATGACCTTTGTAAGGCTCTGGTCTAGATCTGGTGTTGGTCCTTTGTACAAGATCAAATCTTCCACATTGAACATAGGAGATAAACTAGTGTCCTCTGGTAGTTCCACTTTGTATGTGTTGGTGCCATATTTGGCCAAAATGGTACATGGGCCAATTCTTATCATTTGTAGTTTGTGAGGCACTCCTTTCTGTAGTCTAAACTTGTTTAGATGGACCATTACTAGATCCACAACTTGGAATTGGACATCCCTTTTTCTTTCATCCACCTTATTCTTTATCTTCTCTGTATTTTCAGTCAATGTCTTTCTTAATGTCTCATGCACTTATTTCATTGAATGTGTAAAATATTCTACATAGCCACTACCCTTGGCTCCATCCTTTAGATCTCTGAGCTCAAATATCCCCTTTGGGTGCAAACCATAGATGATTTCAAATGGGCTCTTCCCTATGGTTCTATTGAGAGTTTCATTATAGACATTCTCTGCCTATCCAATGAGATGGTCCCAATCTTGACCATACTCCTTAGTTAAGCATCTTAGGAGGTTACCTAGACTCCTATTGACTACCTCAGTTTGGCCATAATTTTGAGGGTGATATGCAAACCCAAAATACAAATTGGTTCCTAGATTTTGCCATAGGGTCTTCCAAAAATGGCTCATGAACTTTGTATCCCTATTTGACACTATTCTCAATGGTAACCCATGAATTCTGACTACCTCCTTGAAGAATAGGTGAGCTATTTGCAGGGTACAAAATGTTCCATCTTACTTAATCTATCTACAATAGTGTAGATGTTATATATTCCATGTTTGGTCTTTGGCAATCCTACCAAACAATCCATGCTCAAGCATTCCCATGGTCTACTTGGGATGGGAAGAGGTTGGTAAAGAAATGCATTGGAAGATGTAACCTTTTCTTTCTGACATATGACATAGTTTTCTACATACTTCCTAATGTCCAAATTCATCTTAGGCCAAAAGTAAAACCACTGCACTAACTCTTGGGTCTTATTGACACCAAAATTCCCACTAAGTGCACCATTGTGCTTCTCTTGTATTAGATTTTCTCTAATAGACCCTCTAGGAACACATAATTTACTTCCTTTAAACAATAGATCACTTTTCAAGGTATATTCATAGAATTTTCTATGAAAATGGTTCTTGTATTCTTGACATACCTTATAGATCTTTGCAGATTCCTCATCTTCTGCATATAGGTATTTGAAGCTCTCAATACCCATGCTTTGCAGGTGTATCTCTTGTACAGTTGTGGCTCTTCTACTTAAGGCATCTGCTACCTTATTCTACAATCCCTTCTTATACTTAATGTTGAAATTTTAGGCCTGCAGATATTCTACCCACTTCATATGTTTATGACTGAGCTTGTCTTGTGAATTCGTGTAACTCAGTGCTTGATTATCTAAAAATACTACAAATTCCTTGTGGAGAAAGGAGTGCCTCCACTTCCTCAGGGCTTGGACTATAGAATACATATCTAGGTCATAAGAAGAGTACTTCTTAGCTTCACTTAGCTTTTCACTGTGGAAATCCATTGGTCTCCCCTCTTGACTCAAGACTGCACCAATAGCCACATTGCTAGCATCACACTCACTGTCAAAAAAATCTCAAAGCTTGGAAAAATTAAGATTGGTTGAGTATCAATCTTCTTCTTCAACAACTTAAATCCATGGTTAGCTTTCTCATTCCACACAAACTTAGTTTTAACTCCACCTTTTATAGTATCAAGCATAGGAACACAAATTGCACTGAATTGCTTTATGAACTTCCTATAATACTAAGCTACACCATGAAAAATTCTTACCTCTATTTATTTCCTTGGAATAGACCAGTTGAGAATAGCTTCCACTTTTCTTGGATCCATTTTTATATTGCCTTGGGACAACACAAACCCAAAGTGCACTAGCTCCTGTTTCATGAATTCACATTTCTCCAAGTTTATCATCAACTTCTCCTCAGTCAGTAGACCCTGAGTCTATGATGACTCTACAAAATTTTTCCATCATCTTGTATTTCACTCTAAATAGTGACCTTCTCTTTCTTGGTTCCTCTTTTACTGGATCCTTGATTAATGTTCTTCTCATCATCAAGTTCTCTCCTTCTGACTCTAGGAGTACCTCAGGGTGTTACTTCCAGCACTAGTCTCCTCTTGAACATATTTTACCCTCTTGTAACTTCCTTGGGAAGTAGAACCTTTCTTTGGACATCTATGTGCAGGGTGTCCCATCTAGTTGCAGTGGTGACATTTCATGTTTGAAAAATAGTTACATCTTCCTTGGCTATTGCTTCTTCCTCTCCAACTACTATTAGAGTTCCTTCCTCTATTGGAGTTTCCTCTACTTGAACTTCCTTCTCATTTCTCAGCAAGTTTAGTCTCTCCTTGACTTTTTGTTTCAAAAATTCTTCCACCATATCAACCTCTTTTTCCTCTATTATCTCTTCCTTTGCCTCTACCTCTGGTGGTGCTTGAATCTTGTTTCTTCCTTATCTTATCCTCTACCTTTATTGCAATTTGGTGGCACTTCTGAATAGTATCAGGAGTCAAGAGACTCCTTTCATCTTGTATAGTCCACTTGAGATCATTAAGGTATCTAGCTACCTTCACCTTCTCATCCTTTGGAACTTGAGATATCATGCATAATCTCTGAAATTCTTCAGTATAGGAGTTCACATCTAAGTCTTTCTATCTTAGACTTTGTCTTCTTCTATGCAATTGGATTTCATAATCCTCAAGAACATAGGATTTTTTGATTTTGGCAACCATAGCCTTCCATGTGGCAATGGGATTCTTTCCTTCCTTCTCTCTCTCATCTCGGATAAATTTCCACCAAGTGAGTGCAGACCCTCTAAGTCTGGACTTATCAACTTTAACCTTCCAAGCTTCAGTAATGCCATCACATTCAAAGTGATTCTCTATTCCTTCTATCCAATCTAGGACTATCTCTGGTTCCATCTTTCCACTAAAGATAGGATCTCCTTCTAGTGCTTTACCACTCAAAGATGTTAGTGCCTTTAAGAATGGTTCGTCAGTGAGGAAAGGGTCAGCTTCAGGGATTTCATCATCTAATGCAATCTCCTTACTCTTTCCTTCAACCTTATCCTTGACTTATTCAGTCTTCACATCCACTTCATCTACCTTTTTCTCTAATTGAGCCAATCTGTCTCTGAGCATTAATGTGTCTATGCATAATGTATATGTTTTAACTATGTATTTCCATCAATGCCAAAGGGGGATATTTTTGGCATTATGATGGATTTTGGAGTTGAGATGCAATGTTTGATGCTTATGAGTTTTTCATTGATAGAAACTCTATCAATTTGTGGAATAGGTACAGATACCGATCGAATGGATGGATAGCTAAAAAAGAATATGCTAAGTGCTTTGATCAATTTACAAGAAGATAGTAACATAAATTATTTTGAGTGGTGATCAAGATAGCGAGCACATTAGGTGGTGCAATCATTACTAGAGCCTTATTTTGATCCGACAAGTTAAGTTTACCAACCACAACTATTAACTCAAAATTTTGAGTGAGTTGGTATTTTGGTGATGTGTTTAGTTTGAATCGATTGAGTTACCAATTGGTTTCTGATGATTAGATGATTGAGGAAGTTGATTATTTGTCAGTGTTTGGTAATAAATTTTTGTATTACATTTTGCGCCAACATGTTAGAAATGATTAGCGCTGATTTTCATGAGTTAGGTCTAAGTTTTGGCCCGACATGTGGGATGTTTTTCAAGTCTTAACTGGCTTAAGAACAATAGTATAAAGGAAATCTAAATCATGTGATTTAGGGTTGAAGATCATGTTTTTGGTGGTTGCGATCAGAGGCAGATACAAAACATTGTGCCAGAGTTTAGAGACTGGACTAGATCTGACAGGAAAGTAGTGCCATTCCCAGATCAGTCATTTGAGTTCATTGCTCAAAGCTAACTCTAATAGGTTAGCAGGTTAAATCCCTTAGTAAGGTGGAATTTAACAAGTCTCATTGTATAAATCCTTTAATAGGGTGACTTCTGATAAGTATTTATAAATCCTCTAGCGAGGTAGATCCTAATAGGTCTGTTTGTACTTCTAACAAGGTACTAGTCACTCTTAACCGGGTGAGCCCCTAACAAGGTATTGTAAGCTCCTAACATGACAACTATTTTTACTACACTGAAGATATTTTTGGGTGTCATTCCCACCATGGTTTTATCCCTCTTACAAGGGTTTCCATGATAAAAAGAGTGGTGTCATGTGTTATTCTTTGTGGATGATTGAATTTTTTTACTTCTATTACATAGTTACACTTACATGTTTGGTTGTATGAAATTTGTTTAAAAGCATAATCAAATTCTTGGTTGAATTGGTTCATTACCTATTTACACTAATTCACCCCCCCCTCTCAGTGCCTTTATATACTAACAACCTTGGCTATTTAATCAATTAACCCCCTTCTTCTATTAATTAAAACAAATGTACCTATTTTCTTTAATTAATTTATTTATCCCTTTTCCTCTATTATTTAATTAAATAAATCCTATTTAATCCAATTTGAGCACATGGATCCTAACTTTAACCCCTAACCAAACCAAGCCTGAACCACCTAACCCATGGTTACAACTCAACCCAACCTCTTCACACATACTAATCCCTTCTTAAGTTGGTTAATCATACTTAACTAGCTAAATCACCCTCCACTCATTCTCTCTCCTCCCATCACATCCTCCTAAATCTCCCACTTTCCATCTAAGCCAAGCCTAATCATCCTCTAATTTTTTTTACAATCCTAATCCATGGATTAAGAAATCCTAACCCAAACCAAATTCAACCTCATGTATTTTCAACTCCAATCCCAACCTCGACCATCTCACTTGTCGACCTTAAATGCCCCTAACACCTTTAACCACACTCTTACACATTTTTACCCCATTTCCTCTTCCCAAAATGGTCAAAATCCTCAAAGATTAACCTTTATGAGACAAGATGTTCTTTTATGACATATCTTCCCAACCCCCTAAGTCCTCTAAATCTCTCTCCTTGTGACACTTGTCACAAGGCTATGAGTTTGAAGAAGCACAATCCATGTTCTCTCCTTCAAATGCATCTTGACCATTCACAAGGATTCAATACTAGCCCTCCATTTACCATCCTCTTTGCCTATAAATAGAGCCTTCATTTAATTCATTATCATCCACCTTTCATACAATATCATAATGCCCATTTGAGATTCAAAGCAAGACTCATAACCTTATAATGCCAAATCCCCTCCCAAATTTAATCCTCTAAAGCTTGAGAAATTTCACATTTGAGCACGCATCCAATCTTTTTTGACAAATCTACACATAAATGAGGCTTCATTGGTTTAAGAAGGTTTGAAAGTTCTTAGGACCTTTTGGTAATTTTAACACTTCTTTTTTCTAATCATATATGTGGGTGAACCAACAATAGTGGGTAACAATTTTTTGGAGGAAGCAATTCCTCCTAAAATTTGCAAATAGGCAGATTTAGTCAGGTACTTTTGATAGAAATTAATTTATATCAAAAGTCCTTGAGTAAGGAAAATTTGATGAGTTAAAAAAACTAATTACTTTCGATCAAAAGTAACTAGTTTTGATCGAAAGTACTTTCTATTGAAAGTCCCCGAGTAAGGGAAATTTGCAGAGGTTTACAAAAATCTATAGAAATCATGGCTTTGGGGCTCAATTGCAAGGCTCAAATGGAAAAATAAAGAGAATTCCTTTTTAATATTACAAGTACTCCAAACGAGCTTTCTAACGATTATAGATTTGGCATTTTTTAAGATTATTAGGTATATGTTTTTTGACGTTAATTGAATGTACATTTTTTTATCAAATATAAACCTCTGAGTTTGACGTTCAATGGAAAATAGTAGAAAAGAGATTTTTTTTTTAAAAATAACAGTGTCCTCCATCTT
The DNA here is from genome assembly GCA_018584345.1 of Thuja plicata. Classification (NCBI taxonomy): domain Eukaryota; kingdom Viridiplantae; phylum Streptophyta; class Pinopsida; order Cupressales; family Cupressaceae; genus Thuja; species Thuja plicata. The sequence goes on along the minus strand of MU228352.1, from coordinate 1,913,864 downwards.
CGAGTCTACTTTGTATAAAAAAAAATTGGAATTCGATAAATAAACAAGTTATAAGCTATGTAGTCAAGGTATGTCAAATTAAGATTTAGTCAACTTCAAATGTTAAAAAATATACAATAATAATGATAATGTCTTCAAACCAATTTCATTCCCTCTGTATGGATGTTACAAAACTAAATTCGAAAGAAGCACATTGATATCTATTTTAGAAAAAAAGTTATGCTCTATGAAGTCAATGTCACTCTTTGAAAATGACGTTTTCAGCAACATACCAACTTTCGTGGGAGAAATAAAAAACATTCAAATAAATTTAAAAATATATTTATAATCTAGACAAAAAATCCTAAAATACTCTAGTTTACTTCATCTTCTAATTTCAAACGGTTTAACGAAAATATGCATCCAAATCTAAAAGTTTTTTTTCAAAATGTAGAGTTTAGTGTATGTTCAGGAAAAAATGTGTAACCCACAATTGTGGGTTCACCCATGTTGTAATAGATTATTTTGTTGAATGTTTAACTTGTTTTTACATTCCTAATACACACTAGGTTTATTTCATATAGTAAGAATGTGTTGAAGAGTACGAATCATACATGATCCAGAAATTGTTAGGATAAATGGAAGACAAAGAGACCAACATTAGTAAAGTGGACTTGGTGTGAAAATTACTAGCAAACAACACATTAATAATAAGAAAAAGGAAGACAATAATTGCACAATTTTAGTACTTTATTATGAGAAAACATGCTAAGTCTTGAAAATGGGTCACACATGATAAGTTGTGCAGAATGCATCTTATTATAAAGACAAATATTTTCTAGAATGATAAAACAATAGGCTCCTTAGCCATAAATGAAGTGTTTTTTTTGGAAAGTTTTAACTTTTTATTTCTCACAAGAGAGACCAAGAATTTTATAGGTTGTTTAATAGTTTCTACATGTCGGTGATGTGATCATTTAATCATGACAATGGTTAAACCATCTCCATTCTAAATATTTTTAATTATTAATTCTTATACCTGTAACCACCCTAATTTGGTCTACTCTAACTAGAGACCATATTTGCCCTAAATGTGATCATGCCCTCAATTATGTCAATCCAACTATTTGATTATTGGAATAATTCATCAAAAATAAAATTAATCTCCTAAAATCAAAGTGATTTCATCACTACCTCACATTAATTACCTTGGCTTATTTAAATCAAATCAACCCAATTAAATCCTTGGCTAAAGTAATTAATTAAAAGGAATTAAATAAACTCTCTAAACATAACTCATCACTTGCACATGGAAAGTCAATCCATTAACCAATGAGAGTTCACTCACATGGATCACCAAAGATTCAATCCTCACCACTCCTCACAAGTTGATCTCAACCACTCATTTCTCAAATTCTTCCATAAAAGGATTGATTTTTTTAGCTCAATAGGTCCCAAAATTTTAGAATGTTGAATGCACTCTTATGGTGTCATTTTGTTTCATGATTTCAATAGCTAATTAGATAACTTTAATTTATGCTTTAATGAATCCTTGCATCATTTATAACATGAATTTCATGATAGATAGCTTCAATTGATCAATGAATCTTCCATTCTAGGACTGAATGTGTCACTGATTTAATGCATAATCTAAGGGCAATTTATAGCTTAAATCATACTCTTTCTAGATAGGAAGCAATATGTTGATTTCCATTATTTCCTTATGCTTTTCAATTAATTTCCATATTTCTAAAGATTGATGCAATGACATATTGAAGTGTTGTGTTACAACTTGTAGGTACATAATTCACAGACACATTTATGGCACCCACCATGGGGCCTAGCCCTGAATTGCTAACCATTTTTGAACTAATTGATTATCATTTGACTCTATTTTTGGGTGCAGACTCACATTTGGAAGTAAATAATTTCATTTGGAAGCAAAGGACTGCATCTAAGAAAGAAGGTCGCACCTGAGATACCTGCATCGCATCTAGTAAATCCCAAATCGTTTCTGGTAAAGGCTTGCATTTGGTTAATTCCATATCACATTTAGTACAAATGGTCATATTTAGGATCTTTTCTCTCATTTAGTGATTCCTAGATTGCATTTAGGAAATAAAGGCACATTTGGTGAAGTTCAGAGTCGCATTTGGTTAGCTTACTAGCATAATTGATGAATTTGATGACTAATCAACTGACTTTTTATATTTTTGGTTGAATCTTATTGTTTGAGCAACCTAATGAGTTCTTACAGGATGTTGTTGAAGACTTCCTTGGATAAGGAGATGGAATGAAACTACTAACAAGTCATTTTGTAGGTTTCCTTATGCGTTCAACCAAATGTTTTTTGCAATTCTAGGAACTTAACACAATTTCTCTCCGATTTGTAACTTGATTAGAGAAGTGTGTTCTTTTCCTTCATGGAAAATCAGAACCTCAAACATCAAGTTAAGATTTGAATAGAAATTGGGGAAATAAAATTAATTTCTCAAAAGTGTTTTGGTTAAATTATTTTATAGGAACCTAAATTTCAAATTTGAATTTGATTCTTAGTCCAACTAGAGGATTATGCTCTTTTCCCAAGTTGGAAAATCAAAAACTCGATATGGGGGACTAAGTTTTGAGTTTGAAAATTCAAGGGAAAGAAATTGTATGATATGTTTGATAGGATAAAATGGCATGGATAGGAGGGTATGCTCTTCTTTCTCGTGAAAAATTAAAAATTTAGACTCTTAAGCCACCAATCCTCTTTACTTCTTTTAACTTTAGAGGGCTTTCTGGTTGAGGAAAAAATCTCCCAGGAATGACCCAAGTGAGGACAGGTGAACACCAACCCTTCCATCTCACTATAATAAAAATTCTTCCTTGAGGAAAAAGTCTCAAAAGATGTAATCATTTTTGTCCTTGGAATTTTGACTATCATTCCTTGGATATTCTTGGATGTGTGTAGAGAGGAGCCGCTTGAATATTGCTTGCGAGACTACACTCATCTAGGTACTCATAGGGCTATATGCCTTAATTTTTCCTTGTGCAATTCTATGGGGGATAGTTGTGAATGGATGCCCAGGTTAAAACACTTTGTAGTAAAGACCACCTGATTCATCTCAAAAAGGTGATAATCTTTGTGCAAGGAAAATAGTAATTACCCCAAGATACTCATCATTTTGTGCCCTCACTTGTGTTTGAAGTTAGATAATATGACATCATGAATGGAGCCATTGCGTGCTTAGTGATGGTCATCTTATGATTAGCATTTGAGTGTGTACTTGAGTCTAGAGCAAAGATTTTCATATTGCGCCATAGATTTTAGGGAATAGGTGTGTTTGGTCCTTAAACAACTTGCTTGATGTGTCAAAATTGAAATAACAAGATAAACACCCCAAAAAATCATTATTTTGACAATCACAGACATTTATGCTGCTTAAGAACACTCTGGAATTCATCACATAGACCCTAGAGTCAAAAAAAAATTCATGTCCTTCAAATCAAAGTGGAAAAATTAGAAAAATCCATCAGAGGGTCGCATCTAGTAATTCCTAGGTTGCATTTAGGAAACAGAGTTGCATTTAGGAAAAAAGCTCACATTTAGTAGATCCTAGATCACATCTGGGATATAGAGTCACATTTAGGAAGAACACGCCCACATCCTATATATCTATGATCACATCTTGTAAATCGCATCTAGGACAGAGGGTATTTGCAAACATGTCAGACTTAGAAACTTTATAGTTTTGGATACGCTTTTTGCTTGTCAGTCAGAATCTATTGTTCTTGCTGGTCCACTTGATGTTGTTTCTCAATCTAATTGGAATTATGTCTTGCATGTTATTTAGGGTTGTCATAATTGAGCCCACATCATGTTTTCACATCACTAATAAAATCTTATAGGTTGCCATCTCACTATCAAGGCATTCTAACCCTCTGAGTCTAGAATCAATCACTTCAAACAATAAAAAATTACACTCACTACAACATGGAAAAATGCATTTAGGCAATTTGGAAATTCCTTTTGGCACAATTTGAACACTTTTGAAAAAATTGAGACCTTTCTTTCATGATTAAAACAAGAAAGAAACAATACCTTGCTGACGATTCGGAAAGACCTCCAAGATTACTTAAATTTATACAAGGAGAGACATCTCAAAATCCCCTCTTTTATCAAGACTCACCCAACATGGATATACCATAAAGAGAATGGAGTACTGCCTTTGAGGAATATGACCAAGATGATAACCAAGAAAAAAGAGAAAATCAAGAAGAGAGAAATCATGACCGTACTGTATTTGATTCAGAAAGTGATTAGGACATATCAGAAGAAGAATTAAACTCAAACATAGAAGGAAGTTTCAAACGACCTTGGATAAAATCATTGGGGAAGACAAAGAAAAATACTTCCTTAACCTAGCTTCTCTTGGAGTCCAACTTCCCAAGGACTATGATGTTGAAATATTGAAGGAACAAGAGGTACAAACAACCATCTCCATCTCTGAACAAAACTATATCAAATGATAATGAAACTCACAGCTCTCAAGAAAGACAAGACTAAACCAACAAAGAAATACTCCTTGGAGCACATATGTTTGTTTCCTTTTGACAAGAGCATAAACATGGTTCCATTCCCACCAAACATGGCATGACCCAAATATGACAAATACATGGAACAAACAGATCCACATGACCATGTGAGAGAATTTTGTGTTCTAAGCATATAATACATGCACAAACCAACGTACTTAATGAGACTATTTCCAGGAAGTCTAGGTGGAAATTCTATGGAATGGTTCTCCAAACTCACACCTAGTGTGCAAACATTTGAGGAGTTAATTCAAAGCTCTGTCCAATATTACTCCTACAACATACAACACAATGTTACCATGATGGATCTTTGCAATACAAAATAATGAACATGTGAATCCTTCACACACTTTTTGCAATGGTGAAGGAGAATATTTGCAAGGTACTCAAGACAAATACCTAATTCTGAAAAGATGGAGATATTTATAAACAACTTAGTACTTGAAATGAATTACGTATTACAAATGCAAGATTCTCCAATTTTTGACAAAATGATAAAGAATGTCATTTGTGTTGAAGAATTATGGTCAAGAAAGGGGAAATCACACTCCAAAGAGACAATAAATCCTCTAACAAATATAACAAAAAACCTAAATGGTGGTATTATCATTGTATATTAAAAATTCTCAAATCCCAAGCTTTGGCAATTTTTCCCACATCTTTTGATTCAAAATCCATGTCTTTTTGTGTAAAAAAATCAAATTTATAGTTAAGTCTTCAAATTGCCTTGTTCTAAGACTTAGTCACACACCCGTACTGATCTTTTAAAGTGTCTTTTTAGATGCCTGAGTGAGCGACAAGTCATTTTTAAGTGTATCACGCAGTCGCGGTCATGTCTTGTTTAGCCAAGTTAGGTGTGCGAGTGAGCGACTTGGTCGTTAATTTGTGCTAATCGCGCAATCATGATGTAATTTTGAAGTCAGGTTATTAGTGTGTGACCGAGTGAGTTTGAAATATTTTGTATGTCATGCACACGTAGGGGATCAAGTTCTATGTTAAAAGGTTCAGTGAGTCAGCGATGAGTTAATTCTTTATGTATCACACAATCGCGGTGGTCTTAGGTCTTTCACTTTTTGGTCTGTGACTAAGCAAGTGATGTAAGAGAAGGTATAGCCACTCACTTGGGCTAAGTTATTATGCATATCATTTGAACTCGTGAGTGCGCGAGGAGGTCATATTTTTAGTGCCGCTCACTCACACAAGTCTTAACTGTGGTGTTTTTTGCAGTGCAAGCACGCGATACAGTATGTTTTGGTCATCAGATGGTCTTTGTCACTGAGTCGCACAAGAATTATTAAGTGTTATTAAAGGGTGTGCAAGTGCACGATTAAGTGATCAGTTGTGTTCTCACTCACTCACCAAGGATTTTCAATTTAAAATGATGAGCTCGAAAGTGCACAATAAAAGAAAGATAAAAACCTATCACCCACTCGCCCATAAAGGAAGTCAAGTAATAAAGAGCTAGTGAGTGCATGATGAAGAAGATTGAAAGGCGCTCACTCAGTCACGAAGGATTCTTTCATAAATAAATCTCAGTAGCGAGTATGCGACTATGGTGGGAAAAGGTCATTTCTCACTCGCTAATGCTTATGAACTGAAATATTTTGCAGCGCGAGTGAACGACTAAGTAAAAGTGCACAATGAAAATAGTCATCGCTCACCCGCAAAGGTATAAAGAAAAATCAGAAAGCCATAGCGACTGTACGACCAGAAAATAATGTGTGATTGTTTTGAAAACCTTCTCACTCGCTCAAGCACAAATCATGACAAGTAGAGGTCAGCGAGTGTGTGACTAAGAAATGATTGAACAATAAAAGTCATGTCACTCACTCACAAGGTTTCAAAGAAAGTAAAGTTTTGAGCGGCGAGTCTGCGACTGATAAAACGAAAAGTAACGCCGCTCACTCTCTCAAGTATAAATACAAAAAATAAAGAGATAGCGAGTGTGTGACTATCAAATAATGAAGTTGCAAGTTAGGTCATCACCTAGTCGCGGAGCGTATGAACCTAAACAAAAATAGATCATGAGTGTGCGACTGCTTAGAAGGAAAGGTCTTGTCACTCACTCACAAGGAAAATTTTGAATACAATCAAGGTACAACGGGTTGGCGACAAATTGACAGGTGGCTCATTTAAGGCTTACAAAGGAAAAAAAGAGAAAAGTGAGTACTCTTATCTAGCAGAGATCAAATAGTGTGAATTAATGGCAGCATTAGTTACAGAGAGATGATTGCATGACACTGCAAGTGTGAGAATTTGACATTCAAGTGGAAAAGATGTCAATTTTATGGCTATAAAGATGAATGATTGAGCTTGATTTTGTACAACTCTCATTTGCATTTTGAAGATTTTTGTGAAATCAATAGAGCTTGTTTTTCTGAGAGTGAATTCTGAAAAGGAAATATGAGTCAAGCTACTACTAGCGTAGCCTCACAAGGATCTGAAAAGAAGAAGGTAACAACAAATATTTATATATAGAATAATTTTCTGATTTGCTGCCTCAGACATCAAACACAAACAGTGCTAACTGGGATGAATAGAGAGATAAATGGTGTCAATGCAGAAACCCAGTCACTCCAAATTTCTCTGGTAAAACTCTGTTCCACTATTTTTGGAATAATAGGATTAAACCAGTGCCTATTTGCAATCCCTGGGAGTTAAATATGGCAAATTGGATTGTGCCTGATATATATGTGGATATAGGGTTAATCAGGGAACTTGCTAAGAATTATTGCCTGATAGCTAGGGTAATCAGAAAGAAAAACAAAGAGACCTTAGTATCCATAGAGAGGAGATCAATAGCAGAGGTCTTTGGAATCACTGGTGCATTGTGCACAGAGATTGAGCTGGAGAAAATTCTGGCAGATTATAAGAAAAGGGAGAAATTAATCAAAAAGTTTGATATGCCCAGATATATGCTCAGGGTGGATAGAAATTTAGTGAAAGTCCCAGACAACCTCAAACCACCATTTGACTTATCCCTTTTTCATCACTATATAAAATGTATAGTATATGGCCTAACTAGAGTATTAGGTTTTGATGGGGATTCAAAAGTACCCCAGGATGTGCTCATGATGGCAATGAATATCCAACACCTGAAGGTCAACACTGATTATGATTATGTAGGATACATAGTTGAGTCTATACATGCTGCATTGGTAGAGATATAATCGAATGCCCCTATACCAAATTTTAAGCATTATTCCCATTTAATGTGTATGATTCTATATTTTAACAGGGAGTCCAAGGACAAAGAGCTTGAATTTTTTGTTTCAAAATATGGTGTCAATGCACCAATCCAAAGGTGGACACAGGTATGGGACAGTTCATCAATAAATTCATCTTTTGTATGCTTTTGTAATTGGATTGTGGATCCAATTTTTGACTTACTAGAAAGTGATAGGCACAGATTTCCAAATGAGGTCAGAAGAGTCTTAAGACCTTGGCAATTTGTTCCAAATTGGCCAATTACTCACAACTGGGGTGATTTTTTCTTCTTTGATCATATTACTATCATAAGGGTATATGGCTGTACAAAACCACCTCATATTCTCCCTAATTTTGTACCCCTTAGAGTTGCTTTCTTAGATTTTATTTGGCAGATTAGTTGGGTTGACAAAGAGTTTTTAGAAGGGCATAAAAAGGGTACTTTTGTCCCTAGGTTATGGGTTGGTTGTGATTTCTCTATTGGGAAGAGATTTTTTGACTTGATCAATAATTTCCTATAGCAATATAGAATGTCTCCATCAATTGCTAGGTTTTGTGATCCAGAACAGTTTGTGAAGATAGCCTTGAAATCCATGACCCCTTGGCAAAAAATTAGAGATCATGAGCCACTAGACGATGAAGACATTATGAGAAATAAAATAGATAGGCATGAAGTACAGGAAAGAAGAAGGAAGTGGAACAATCTTCTCATGGCAGAAGCTGATTGGAAAGAATCAAACAAGACTTTTTCTAGTTTTTTCCCTGACCTCCCATATCTACAGAGAATGGAGGAGATGCTTAAGTCTTATGATACATTAATGTCACAAGTACCATAATTCAGTGTCAAAGATGCACAATCCCAGGGATCCCCAATTCCTATTGCATTGCATGATAAGGAGCATCAAGAACAAAAACATGAGCAAGAAGAGAAACAGGAAGAACTTCACCAAGAGGAAGAAGAGGTGGGTGAAGAAGCTACTTCCGCCAGAGAGCCACCCAAGAAAAAACAAAAAAATAAAGCACAAGAAGGGGAAGGAGAGGAAGAAGATGGCCAAGGCTATAATAACATAGCATGGAAAATATTTCAGGAGGCTCAAAAGACAAATGCAAAAGGAACCCCAGGTTGAAGGTCAAAGGGATAATAAAATGGTATTATTCAGAGAAACTGATGAGAGAGTAATGATGGCAAGTGAATTCATGAAAGATGATGAATTCATAAAATCTGATGAATTTAAGAGTTTCTTGATCAAAATGAAGCAAAAGGATCTAAGGCAGAGCTTGATCACAGGAGAAGGTCAGGAAGACAAAAATGAGGAAATTGTGAAGACACTCCAGGATTATGATCCTGAGAGTGAACTGATCACTATGGATCAAGCAAAACTGTTGGTGTAGAATAGTGGGGTGTTGTTAATGCCAGATTGGGACTTACAATCCACTTTCATCATTGACTATATTAGAAGGCAAGAAGACCCCTTAATGAAAATAGATTTTGAAATTGATGAAGTTCTGAAAGGATTGGGATTTTATCCTAAATCCAAGACTCTAGCTATATGGTCATTGGCCCCTGCTACACAAAAGCCTCTACTCATGACCATAAGAGAGGAAAAGAGAGCAGATAGGATGATTTGGAATCTACAAAACACCACTGACACTGAGATAGCTCAGTTGATGACTCAAGTATCATTCATGAACTTGGCAAAGGTTGATGATTTATCTAAAAGGTATGAAAAAACTTTTGGCCAGATGATGGCCTTAGCAAAAAAGAATGAAGAAGTTGTAATTCAAAATCACACCTTGGGGAACAGATTTAAAAGTTAAAGGAGGAATTAGTGGATAGTAAGAGAGAGAAGACTCCAGCCCCTCAGGAAGTATCAAGACTTGAAGCAGATGCTACCACAGAGGCAAAAGAAGATTCAGCAATGGCAAAAAACTAGTCCAAGGAATTGTCACAGGGACAAAGCATAAATCTCATGTCTATTATATTTCCTATATTGCAACATCGAATTGATGTTTTGAAACAAAAGAATGACATAGTATATACACTATATGGCTCATTTCAAGAAGCATCAAGGATAGCTGTTGAAGCTATGACATTCTTGGAGCCCACCTTTAAGACTTGGTCAGGAAGAGACAGGATGATGGACAAATTGAAGACAACCATGCTATACAGTGATGACTTTCCTGATAAAATCATAGATACTATTGAAATGATCAATGAGGTGAATAATACATATGGCTTCTTCAATAGTAAGGCTAACTTAATAAATAATAAATTGCAACGATTTGGTGACCAATGCCCTCCCCTGATCCCAAAGATATATGATGAAGCTGGCATTTTGAAGCCAAAATCCATTTGGACAGATGGATTTGATGGGATATTTATTGATGAGGAGATGAAGCAACACTTAGAGAAGGATTTTAATGCTGAACATTGCAATAAACTAATTGAAAACCTCTTCAAGGTTGAGAGAGATATGGCAAAGTTTGTGTCAGAGGCCAGAACAACCGTTGATGCCAGATGGATAAAGGTTGTTGCCAAGCTGAAGCAAGAAAAGACCTTTGATTGGCCCACCGCCAAAGAGGTTAACAGGTGGGAAGAAAATCTAAAAGGATGAATAGGATATTGTCAAACTGCAACAATAAACCTTGTTCAGACTTCACCAACTTTTGCCACCTATTTTCTGTGACAACTTTTGTTTTTATGTTAACTGTAATTTTTTTGTTGAAAAGATTTTGTAAATCTTTCCCATGTAGTTTGTAGCTTGTTGCATCCTTAGTTATAAAAGGATTCCAAGACTACTAGGAAGAAGATAGCCATTATTCATTTGGAAATACAAGTTAAAATGTACAAACTCTGGTTTAAGACCAATACATTTTTAGGGTCCTAAAATTACTGTTGAATGTATTAGAAATTTTGATTATGAATACAAAATGAAATCCATTAATACTTTCTAGAACATATGATGAGTATTTTGTCTTCATTATGGTTTTCTAAATTTTATGTAAATTGAATGCTCAAGGAATGTTCAATTTATACATCTATTAGGAATATTTTGAAATAGTTTTAGGGTTCTTTCAAGGAAGGATTAAAATTACCTTAGGATTATTTTTAATAAGATTCAAGGTTTATAATGAATTTGATGAATTAGTTTGTTATATGTGTGAGGATAGATATATAAGGTATATCTGTGTTTATGCCAGATTCTGTAGTTGTCTTAAATTTCTATTCATGAGAAAAAAGGGTAAAGCTATGAAGCAGTGACTCCATACCCTAGGATTAAGCACTGGTCTATTTTCCATTGAGTTAGGTGACAATTACTATTAAAATTGATCTTTACCTCTATATTTGGTTTGTTCAATAAATGTTACAGTGGTCAATCCCAGTAATTCCATTCATATTTTACTGGAATGATTTAGTGATTTGATTGTTCTGAGTTAGAAGGGTAATCCCACTCGAGTTTATGGATCTCAAAGTGTAGAGGGTTTAAAAACCCTATTTCTGTCATTTTGTATCTTGCTGGGTCAGTGTCTGGGATAAATAGAGAAAGCTCTTTGAGAGTATTTTTATGTCAGCAAGAAAAGGAACTAACAAAAAATGGTGACTCTACTGGGGACTTCTATCAAGGAATGCATGAAAGGTTAGTCTGAAGATAATATTTCATATACATAGATTCCTTGAAGTCCAATTTTTGAAATTGCAAGTTGTGTATCGCATCTTATTAAATCATATCCTCTAAATCTCATTGTCAAAGTGAATTTTCATTATTTTATTCCCAAAAAGTTTTTGGGTGGTGACTCTGAGTTATTGGTTATAGTGTTTCTAAGGGGAACATTAGTAGATCAAGTGTGTGAGATTTAATTTTGGACAAAATGAGGAATGCAAAAGTAAACACAAAGAATCACTTTCAAGCAACATCAGAGAGTGAAGTTTCTAAAACTTCTAGAAGGAACCATTCTACAAAGGGATAATCTCATAACAACACCTCTTGGAAGCCCTAGATCTATAGGCCCTAGTCAATCCTTAGGTACTATTCCTGAGAAAGAAATAAATGAACCTTTGAATCCTGAGTCTAACACTACTAGTTACTTTGAGGATATATTTAACCCTAGACCAAAGAATGTATATCAAGAAATGGGGGAAACATCATCCTATTTCAAGGGTATCCCTTATGAATAGGTTGAAGAACAAAAGGGAGATAATCTGATGAATATCTATGATTCTTCTAGTTCTGATATTTAGGGAGTCCTCAGAGATAATGACATCTTGAAGGAGTTAGATGAATTACTACTTATCAAGCAGAAAAATGATGAGGCTAGAGAGGAACAAATTATAAATGCAATCACTGAGAGATAAAATTTGAAAAAGCGGGTTGCCCAATTAAAATTAGCAGCTCAGGGTGCTAATGAGGGATTTCATGGCTTGAATAAAGAAATTTTGTGAGATGTAGACACCTTGAGAAAAGAATTCCAAGAAAGAGAACATATGCTTAAGAAAAATGATTCCAGAGATACAGGCCCTGTGGTGAGGCAAGTCATTAATTATGAAAGTCAAAAACCTCCTAAGTCTCAGATATCTTTACAAAATGTATCAACAACCAATGTTACACAAACAGATGTTGATAAAGGAAAACAAAATCTCACAGGCATTAAATTTTCTAAACCTAAGATTGAAGAGGGTATATCTCAAGATATGTTCTCACTGAATATGGAATTAGAAAGGGCCAGAAAGGTCAAGGATGATATTGCAAGACAATTGGAAAAAGAAGAACTAGAAGCTGCTACTATAGAAATGAAAAGAAGGATTGCCTTCTTGAGTTCCATGGCTAATCCCAATCTAACAAATAATACTACTACAGCTAGTCAAACTATGTCTGTATTTAATTCTAGTATTCAGGCCAATAATGCTAATACAAATACCCAAACATATGGTGCAGCTCAAGGAGTTGCATCATCGTCAGGAGTAAGTGGACTTAACAAAAATATTAGCCACCAAAATGTAGGCATTGGCCAGAGCATTGGTAATATTGGCCATAGTGTTGGCCAGAATATGGGCACTAATTTTCAAAGAAGACCTATTCATTTGGAGAGATACAGGAAACTATTTTTTGATGGTATCCCTGGTCAACCAAACCCCATTCCTAATGAAGTAAGAGATAAAATCCCCAAATTCAGTGGAAATAATGCCATAACTGGTGAAGAACATCTAAAAGTCTTCTCGGATACAATGAATGATTATGAGATTGGAGATGAAGATGTTGTGATGAAGTTATTCGTGCAATCCTTGATTGAAGATGCAAGAGATTGGTACCAAGGATTGCCTAATCATAGTATCTATTCTTGGGATGAATTTCTTAGAAGTTTCAAAGAACAGTATGGTGACAAAATAAATTATGGTTTTATGTTAAATGAATTCAATAGTTTGAAAAAGTTTGCTAATGAAGGCATTGCTGAATTCAATGTTAGGTTTCAAAAAGCTATGTATAAGTTGTTCCAAGTATTGAGACTGGATGAAAATGTATGTGTTACCACCTACTGTAATGATTTAGATGGGAAGACTACTTATCTTCTCAGAGATAAAGATCCTCAGACTATGAGAGATGC
>MU228352.1:1858070-1888270 GCA_018584345.1 Thuja plicata | reverse complement strand
TAGATATATTGTCACTCGGTAACCACTGGTGACTCGGTAGTAACTGACTTCTCGATTATCTTCGACTGATGACTCGGTGACTACTGTCTGCTCGGTAACTGTTGTTCTTCTCATATACTCGGTGACTACCTTACTGATCGGTTTGAACTGATTAATCGGTGAGTTTTATTGAATGCTCGGTATAGTCTGTGGACTGAGTGATGAGCTCGGTAAGCATTCAAAATTGAATAAGTGTTTTCATTAAGTGCATTCACTGATGACAAATAGATCATTATTCCAACAATGAACTGAAATATTTTGCAGCGTGAGTGAGAAACTAAGTAAAAGTGCATAATGAAAATAGTCATCTCTCACCCACAGAGGTATAAAGACAAATAAGAAAGCCATAGCGACAATGCGACCATAAAATAATGTGTGATTATTTTGAAAAAACTCTCACTCGCTCAAGTGCAAAGCATGATAAGTAGTGGTCAGTGAGTGTGCAACTGAGAAATGATTGAACAATAAAAGTAATGTCGCTCACTCACAAGGTTTCAAAGGAAGTAAAGTTTTGAGTGGTGAGTCTACGACTGATAAAAGGAAAAGTAACGCCACTCACTCGCTCAAGTATAAATACAAAGCATAAAGAAATAGCGAGTGCGTGACTCTCAAATAATGAAGTTGCAAGTTAGGTCATCACCTAGTCACGGAGCATATGAACCTAGACAAAAATAGATCGTGAGTGCGCAACTGCTTAGAAGAAAAGGTCTTGTCACTCACTTGTAAGGACAATTTTGCAAACAAGAAAGGTACAATGGGTTGGAAACAAATTGACAAGTGGCTCATTTCAAGATTACGAAGGCAAAAAAGAGAAAAGTGAGTACTCTTTTCTAGAAAGGATCAAATAGTGTGAATTAATGGCAGCATTAGTTACAAAGAGATGATTGCATGACACTGCAAGTGTGATAATTTGACATTCAAGTGGACAAGATGTCGATTTGATGGCTATAAAGATGAATGATTGATCTTGATTCTATACAACTCTCATTTGCGCTTTGAAGATTTTTGTGAAATCAACAGAGCTTTTTTTTTTTAGAGTGAATTCTAAAAAGGAAAGATGATTCTAGCTACTACTAGCGCTGCCTCATAGGGGTCTAAAAAGAAGAAGGTCGCAACAAAGAAATACATAGAAGAATTTTCTGATTTTATTCCTGGGACATCAAATGCAAATAGTGCTAATTGGGATGAATGGAGAGACAAATGGTGTCAATGCAGAAACCCGGTCACTCCAAATTTATCTAGTAATACTCTGTTCCCCTATTTTTGGAATAATAGGATTAAATGAGTTCCTATTTGCAATCCCTGGGAGTTAAATATGGAAAAGTTGATTGTGCCTGATATATATATGGATATAGGGTTAATCAGGGAACTTGCTAAAAATTATTTCCCAATAGCTAGGGTAATCAGAAAGAAAAACAAAGAGACCTTAGTATCCATAGATAGGAGCTATTAGCAGAGGTCTTTGAGCTCGAGAAAATTCAGGCAGATTATAAGAAAAAGGAGAAATTAATCAAAAATTTTGATATGCCCAAGGTGGATAGAAATTTAGTAAAAATCCCAGACAACCTCAAACCACCATTTGACTTATCCCTTTTTCATCACTATATAAAATGTACAGTATATGGCCTAACTAGAGTATTAGGTTTTGATGGGGATTCAACAGTACCCTACAATGTGCTCATGATGGCCATGAATATCCAGCACCCGGAGGTCAACGCTGATTATGATTATGTAGGATACATAGTTGAGGCTATACATGTTGCATTGGTAGAGATATAATCGGATGCCCCTATACCAACTTTTAAGCATTATTCCCATTTAATGTGTATGATTATATATTTTAACAGGGAGTCCATGGACAAACAACTTGAATTGTTTATTTCAGAATATGGTGTCAATGCACCAATCCAAAGGTGGACACAGGTATGGGACAGTTCATCAGTAAATTTATCTTTTGTATGCTTCTGTAATTGGGTTGTGGATCCAGTTTTTGACTTACTAGGAACTGATAGGCACAGATTTCCAAATGAGGTCAGAAGAGTCTTAATACCTTGGCAGTTTGTTCCAAATTGGCCAATTACTCACAACTGGGGTAATTTTTTCTTCTTTGATCATATTACTATCATAAGGGTATATGGTTGTACACAACCACCTCATATTCTTCCTAAGTTTGTACCGCTTAGAGTTGCTTTCTTAGAGTTTGATTGGCGGATTACTTGAGTTGAGAAAGAGTTTTTAGAAGGGCATAAAAAGGGTACTTTTGTCCCTAGGTTATGGGTTGGTTGTGATTTATCTATTGGGAAGAGAGTTTTTGACCTGATCAATAATTTCCTAAAGCAATATAGAATATCTCCAACAATTGCTAGGTTCTGTGATCCAGAACGGTTTGTGAAGATAGCCTTGAAATCTATGACCCCTTGGCAAAAAATTAGAGATCATGAGCCGCTGGACGATGAAGACATTGTGAGAAATAATCTGGATAGGCATGAAGTCCAGGAAGGAAGAAGTAAGTGGAACAATCTTCTCAGGGCAGAAGCTGATTGGAAAGAATCAGACAAGACTTTTTATGGTTTTTTCCCTGACCTCCCATATCTATAGAGAATGGAGGAGATGCTCAAGTCTTATGATACATTAATGGCACAAGTACCACAATTTAGTGCCAAAGATGCACAATCCCAGGGATCCCCAATTCCTATTTCATTGCATGATCAGGAGCATCAAGAAATAATAGGGGAAACAAGAACAATAGGAAGAACTTCACCAAGAGGAAGAAGAGGTGGGTAAAGAAGCTACTTCTGCGAGAGAGCCACCCAAGAAAAAAAAAAAAAAAATCACAAGCAGGGGAAGGAGAGGAAGAAGATAGCCAAGGCTATAATAACAAAGCATGGAAAATATTTTAGGAGGCTCAAAAGACAAATACAAAAGGAACCCCAGGTTGAAGGTCAAGGGGATAATCAAATGGTATTTATTCAGAGAAATTGATGAGAGAGTAATGATGACAAGTGAATTCATGAAAGATGATGAATTCATAAAATCTGATGAATTTAAGAGTTTCTTGATCAAAATGAAGCAGAAGAATCTAAGGTAGAGCTTGATCACAGGAGAAGTTTAAGAAGACAAATACAAGGAAATTATGAAGAAACTCCAGGATTATGATCCTGAGAGTGAGCTGATCACTGTGGATCAAGAAAGACTGTTGGTGCAGAATAGTGGGGTGTTGTTAATGCTAGAGTGGGACTTACAGTCCACTTTCATCATTGACCAAATCAGAAGGAAAGAAGACCCCTTAATGAAAATAGAGTTTGAAATTGATGAATTTCTGAAAGGATCAGGATTTTATCCTACATCCAAGACTCTAGCTATATGGTCATTGGCCCATGCTACACAAAATCCTCTAGTCATGACCATCAGAGAGGAAAAGAGATTAGATAGGATGATTTGGAATCTGCAAAACACCACTAACACTGAGATAGCTCAATTGATTACTCAAGTATCATTCATGAACCTGGCAAAGGTTGATGATTTATCTAAAAGGTATGAAACAACTTTTGGCCAAATGATGGCCTTAGGAAAATAGCATGAAGAAGTTGTAATTCAAAATCACACCCTGGAGGAACAGATTGAAAAATTAAAGGAGGAATTAGTGGAGAGTAAGAGAGAGAAGACTCCAGCCCTTCAGGAAGTATCAAGACTTGAAATAGATGTTGCCACAGAGGCAAAAGAAGATTCAGCAATGACAAAAAACCAGTCCAAGGAATTGTCACAGGGACAAAGCATAAATGTCATGTCTATTATATTGCCTATATTGCAACATCGAATTGATGTTTTGAAACAAAAGACTGACATAGTATATACACTATATGGCTCATTGCAAGAAGCATCAAGGATAGTTGTTGAAGCTATGACATTCTTGGAGCCCACATTTAAGACCTTGTTAGGAAGAGACAGGCTAATGGACAAATTGAAGATAGCCATGTTATACAGTGATGAATTTCTTGATAAAATCATAGATACTATTGAAATGATCAATGAGGTGAATAATACATATGGCTTCTTCAATGGTAAGGCTGATTTAATAAATAATAAATTGCAACTATTTGGTGACCAATGCCCTCCTCTGATCCCAAAGATATATGATGAAGCTGGTATTCTAAAGCCACAATCTGATTGGATAGATGGATTTGATGGGATATTTATGGATGATAATATAGAGCAATGCTTAGAGAAGGATGTTAATGTTGAATATTACAATGAACTAATTGACAACCTCTTCAAGGTTGAGAGAGATATGGCAAAGTTTGTGTCAGAGGCCAGAACAACTCTTGATGCCAGATGGACAGAGGTTGTTGCCAAGATGGAGCAAGAAAATACCTTTGATTGGCCCACCGCCAAAGAGGTGAATAGGTGGGAAGCAAAGCTGAAAGGATGAAGAGGATATTGTCAAACTGCAACAACAAACCTTGTTCAGACTTCGCCAACTTTTGCCACCTGTTTTCCGTTACAACTTTTATTTTTATGTTAATTGCAAAATTGTTGTTGAAAAGATTTTGTAAAGATTTCCCATGTAGTCTGTAGCTTGTTGCATCCTTAGTTATAAAAGGATTCCAAGAATACTAGGAAGAATATAGCCATTCTTCATTTGGAAATACAAGTTAAAATGTACAAACTCTGGTTTAAGACCAATACATTTTTAGGGTTCTAAAATTATTGTTGAATGTATTAGCAATTCTAATTAGGAATATAAAATGAAATCCATCAATAGTTTTTGGAACATATGATGAGTATTTTGTCTTCATTATGGTTTTCTGAATTTTATGTAAATTGAATGCTCAAGGAATGTTCAATTTATACATCTGTTAGGCAGATTTTGAAATAGTTTGAGGGTTCTTTCAAGGAAGGATTAAAATTTCCTTAGGATTATTTTCAGTAAGATTCAGGGTTTATAATGAATTTGATGAATTAGTTTGTTATATGTGTGAGGATAGATATATAAGGTATATCTGTGTTTATGCCAGATTCTGTAGTTGTCTTAAATTTATGTTCATGAGAAAAAAAGGGTAAAGCTATGCAAAAATGACTCCATACCCTAGGATTAAGCACTGGTTTATTTTCCATTGAATTAGATGACTATCACTATTAAAATTGATCTTTACCTTTATTATTGGTCTACTCAATAAATGTTACAGTGGTCAATCCCTATAAGTCCATTCATATTCTACTGGAATGATTTAGTGATTTGATTATTCTGATTTGGAAGGGTAATCCCGCCCAAGTTTATGGAGCTCAAAGTGTAGAGGGTTTTAAAACCCTATTTCTGTCATTTTGTATCTTGTCGGGTCAGTATCTGGGATAAATAGAGTAAGCTCTTTGAGAGTATTTTTATGTCAGCAAGAAAAGGAACTAACAGGTGGAACAAGAAAAAAAATGTTGTTAATGATGGAGTGGTGGAAGCCTTGAATGTGAATGTTAAACCAGCTATGTTTAATCTTACAAACAACCTACAAGAAAGCAAAGAATCTAAGGTAACAACAATAATACCAAGAGAAAACATTGATACCAAAAAGAATAAGTCATGGACGTCTAGACCGCAATAGACATTTAATCCATTGGGAGAACCTCTTGAGATGGTTTTAAAAACTCTCTTGGACAAAAAATCATCACTTTATCAGAGTCAAAACCATGGGAACCAGAAGTAAAACCAAGATGGTGGAACGATAATGCCTATTGTGAGTTCCATAAGATTAAAGGACATAAGGCTAATGATTGTGTCTGTAATACCTACCCCTTAGTCTACCTTTCTATTTTGGTTGTCTAACTCTTTTAGGCCCTTTCATGTATGTGTTGCTTGCTTTAGATGGTTTTGAGGATATTCATCTATTGCATTTCATTGTATGATGGATTCATTTCTTAGCATATTATATCTCTTGTTTGCATGTGATCTATGGTTATTTCATGATGCTTATGAATATTTTAGGATTTCATTTAGATGATGATTTTCTAATGATACTGACCCTATTTATGTATGCATATTTTTTGCATTACTGGTTGATGTGTTTGGTATGGTATGGGACATGTAACACCCCGCCAGGGAACCCAAGAGAGATTAACCTAGAACATGTCACTATGTGTGCTGAATTTTTTTTTTTTTAAAGTTAACATAAAGAAACATACAATCATGGGGAAGTGATTACCATTTATACACATTTCTTACACTCACATAGATTACATGACTCAAGGGTCCCATGACGTTGAATTAATTAAAGCAAAACATGACTAACAATATAACAAAATATTCCATCTTATTAAACATAACAAATACAACTTACATAACCATAATTACAAACCTCGTGGATAACCATGAAACCACTATAAACTCACATCCACTGCACATGTCGCAGGGTATGTAGTAATCACTCTAAACTACTTACTATTACAATTTTCAGATTAGGTATCACATGAGATACACTAATACAAGATTACAATAATGAAATTACATAATAAATGGTGAAGGAACATAAAGATCTCATCCGCAAAGAAACCATCAAGCACCTGGTACAAGGATGTTGAATCTCAATGGATAAAGAATCACTACCACCCATCCATGTGGAACCACAAAGGTCCACCCCACCGTGCTGAGGAGATAACAACAGATCCCAATCGGATATCCAAAACCAAGAAGGAATGACCACTAAGCAAGGGATCCTGATAGCTCTCTAATCTAGTGTACTAATCATCACAAAAGGTAAGACTCACTAATCCAGAGGCAACTGAAAATGTAGGAAACCTAGCATGTGTAAAGGAAGGTGTCATCATGTACGTCTACCCTTAAGTTCGGCCCAGATAATCACAATGGATTTTGGCACCTAAGTGACCATACACAGAGCTAATGTCCTCTCATACTAACAAGGCCCACTAACTATGTTAGGTACCTCGTAGGGAAACTAACATCTTCTCAACACCATCTTAGCCTATAGTAGCACTCAAGCATGGGTGAGGATACATCTTATTAATCCATTTTATATTTTAAATATGTCTTTAATTATCACTTATTAAAGAAACTCCACAATAAGAAACCCAGTAGTCTCTTACGGACACAAAACTTATTGCAAGCCACCCCCTACTACACATCTAGGTAACCTACCCTAGGCTCAAAGATCCTAATAGATCTAGCATAGGTCACAACCCTAGTGTACCCCAAATCCAGTATCTCACACAATCAGAAACAGTCACATATAGGTACACACATAGATACATAATCGAAAGGGTCATCATGGTCAATTTAGGGTAATATCTAACAACACACACACCATGAAGTAACAGAAAAGATAAACACCCCCCAGCCTCTGTATACATCCTAGGTCGTCTAATGTCCCAAATAACCACATATACAAGCACAAGAGATCCATAAGATGCATAGAAATGAAAACGTCTTAAAAGATTGAAAAATACATCTAAACATTTACAGATACCACATACAAAAATCCTCATCTAATCCATAACTTGATTTGATATAATTAATGCTAATTGCATTTAGAACTATTTGACACTACCTCCAACATCTAAACACTCTAATCAAGATACCCTTTAAATAAGTAAAATTAATAATCCAACTGTATAGTATTTAAATTCATAATCAAGTAGAATGTAGATTAATCAAATTATTAATATCCTACCATTCTACCTTAATCATAGTCTAAAAATTAACCACATAATTTAATGAACATGTAATCATTAATTCATGAAAATTCATATTAATTTAAACTAATTATATAAATTTATTAATAAAAATACATACTAATTAAAAATTAACCATATAAATTCATTAATATAAATACATATTATTTAGAGATTAATTATATCAACTAAAAACAATACATATTTTAATTATAATCTAGTTATATAAATTAACTTTTAAATAATACATATTAATTAAAATTTAATAATTAATAAAAAGAAAAACTAAAAAAAAAACAACGAAATAAAATTAAGTTTTTTTTTTAAACATAATTTAAATCAACAATTTGGGGGGGACCCACGCGGGTTCCCCAATCCCCAACGCTTCATGCGCTGTCCTTTAAGGACAGTGGGGGGACCCACGCGGGTTCCCCAATCCCCAACGCTTCATGCGCTGTCCTTTAAGGACAGTGGGGGGGCCCGCAGGGTACCCTCCCCCGCGCAATTAGCGCAGTCCCTTTATGGGACAATGGGGGTACTGCTGCCCACCTTGCATAGGTGGCGCAGTCCCTCGGGGGTTGGTGGGGATGGGGTCCCATCTCCCCCTAAACAAAATTGATATTTAAAAAAAAAAATTATTTTGCTTTAAAACTGCGAAACCCTGTGCAGTTTGATTTTTGTTTAATAAATTTCTTTTATTATTTTTTTATACGAAAATGGAAAATTAGAAAGAAAGGTTAATTTCTTTTTTTGTCTTTTACTAACTTTCTTTTTACTGGGTAATTATTTATTTTTCACCAGTCTGTATTTTTTTTTACAGAGAGTGGGTTTTTCCCAAATGATTTAATTTTAAATAAGCAAATACAAGGAAGCTGAATAATTTAATTTTCCACTATAGCTAGGACTATAGTCAGGATTAATTTTTTTGATTTCTAGGAGTTCTAGGAGGGATCTTTTCACAAATTTTTTGACAGCATAAGGGTACTATGCCAAGAAACATACAAACATGAAAATAACAAATCTAAGCTCCTCCTAAACCCTGAAAATATCAAAACATAAATCAACCACAAATTTAATTTATTCTATAGTATAAACTATACAAAGGGTTAATTTTTCATTTTCTAATAGATCTAGAGGGAATTTCTTTCCAAAATTTTGACAGCATAACCCTACGATGCTAACATTATAGAAAATGATAGAAATATAGATATAGGGTTTATAGAAACACCCAAAAAATATAGAAAACATCCATAAGCCATTTAAAGGCCAAATTTAAGAACAAGCATTAAAACAACATAGAAAACTTCTGAACTACGAAATTGAATCCATACAAGGCAAATGAAACCTACCTTTAATCCAATATAAGAAATGGAAGAATGTAGCTTGGAGGATGAATGTAGATCTGAAACCCTCAAGCCCAATTCAACCACAGATCTGGCACAATGTAGATCTGAACACACACACACACACACAAGTAATAGAAAATCTTGAAACTTTGAAGCAACCAAGATCCACAACAATCCACAATTCTTCAAAACCCCAAAATCACCAAAAGCTCTCCAATTCTCAAAAACCTATTTTCAGAGAATGAATGACCAATTCCCACTAAAGAGATTCAAATTCCCCAAAACATGCAAAGGTGAATGACAACTCCCAAGTCAATCCCTAGTTTAACTCAACTTGAAAATTGAAAGTAAATCCAAATTAATTAAATAAAATATGCTTTATTGCCACAACTCAACTTAGATTCCTAATTACAAGTTAAGATATTTTAAATTTGAAATACTTTTTTTCAACACAATTATGCACATGTAATTAATAAAATATTTAATTAAATAGATTAAATATTTATGTCACAATAATGCATGCAACCAAATATTTAATTATTTAATTAATCATATAAGCTCATACAATATAGTTTTCAATTAAATATTTAATTAAATCAAAATATTCAAATATTTCAATTTAATTAATTATTTAAAATAAACTTAGGATATAATTAAATCATTAATTCAACTATAATTTATTAATTCACAGAATATGAAAAATCACTCAATAATCCAAAAATTACCTGAAAGCATAATCAAGCAAAACACTCACAAACTCAAGAGAGAGGGTACTCGAATTCTATCAACCTAGACAAATTCGGATAAGGTAGTCATACTAAAACTTATCCTACAATAGGACGATTAGGCTTAGGTTAGGCTTTTGGATCTGTATGTTACCTCCCCTCTTTACCATTGAGATGAATATTTATGGGCGCGCTCACTCCTGCCAATTCAGGGAAGACGATGCCCTGTACCTGCAATCATGTCATCAAATAACACATATGTACATACATAATATAATATCACAATCAATGATAGGGATCAGTCAAATGTGTGGATCTCGCCAAAGCAAGTAACTACGTCTCCGTCCTCTACCACAACATCACGCAAATAGATACATAAACATGATAACCATACACATGCAAGCATGGGGTAAGTACAATATAATCAAAACATAAATCATCACATCCTGATAATAACCATAACATCATAAACAATAGTCACCATCAACTGAAAGAATAGTAGCTCTCATGAAAGTAGCCTAAAATAATTTGGCCAATCAACTGAAACCAATGCCTAAAAAAGTATGGCATCACAACCTAAAAGAAAAACATGAGTGGGTATTGCATCCACCCCCCTAGGATTAGGCTTACTCCTAGAAGCCCGTAAACAAGTAGGGATATAAACCTCGTAATCTAGCTACATCCTCCCAAGTCGCTGAAGACTCATCATTTGGGTCCCATTGGACCCTTACCTGCTCTATGGTGCGACCCCTGAGGGTCACACCCCGCTGCTCTAGAATAGGTATTGGCTCCAAAGCCAGCTGCCCATCCTCGACCTGTAATGCATTCCAATCAAGTACATGCATAATGTCAGGTATATATCTCCTAAGAACTGAAACATGAAAAACATCATGGATGCACGAAAGGCTAGGTGGCAAAGCAATTCGATAAGAAACTGGTCCTATCCTCTCTAGGATCTCAAAAGGTCCCACAAAATGAGGTGCCAACTTCGAACCCTTTCCATAACGGATCAGACTCTTCCATGGGCGCACTCTTAGGAACACTCTATCTCCGACTACGAACTGCCTATCCACCCTGTGAGTGTCTGCATACTTCTTCTTTCTATCATGTGCAGTCACTAAATGCTCACGAATCCTCACTACCTGCTACTCCATGTCACAAAGCATCTCAGGACCAAGAAGAATACGGTCCTCCAATTTGTCTCAACTCAAAGGTGTACAGAAAGGATGACCATACAATGCCTGAAAAGGTGCCATGCCAATGGAACTATGATATCCATTATTATACGCAAAATCCACTAGGTACAAGTAGTCCTCCCAGTGAATCTGTCTATCCATGACATACATCCTCAACATGTCCTCCAAAACCTGGCTCACCCGCTCTGTCTGACCATTAGTCTCAGGATGATACACTGAACTGAAATTCAGCTGAGCACCTAAATCGTGTTGCAAAGCTATCCAAAAGGCTGAGGTAAAAATAGGATCTCGATCTGATATAATACGAAGAGGAATGCCATGAAGTCTCACTATGTCCTGCATGAAGACTTGGGCCATAGAAGCTGCTATGTAAGATGATCTCATCGGTGAAAAATGAGCCACCTTGGTCAATTGATCAACGGTCACCATAATAGCATCGTGTCTGCGAGGAGTCATAGGCAATCCAACTATGAAATCCATAGATATGATGTCCCACTTCCATGATGGAATGAGATTTGTAGTTACTTGCTTCGACGAGATCCGCATGATAAACTAGTCTCAACCATTATTTTCTATATTATATGCATGTATGTTTATCCTTGTGATGACAGGTTTGCAGGTACCGGGCTATGTCTTCCCTGAATTGGCAGGAGTGAGCATGCCCTATCACAATATCTCAATGGTAAGAGAGGGGAGATAATATCAGGTCCAAATCTATACCCTAACCCCTTATTTTTTCCTAGAAATGGACAAAATCTGATTGACTGCCCTAGTATTTGAATCCATCAAGTGACGTGGATTCGTGAGCCTGTTTGTGTGTGTTGGGTTTCTGTTTCAATGGCTTATCTGTTTAGATAGGTTTTAGATAGATTAATGATGCTTTTGGTTTTATTTATTTAATGAATATTTGTGGTAAATATTAATGTTAATTATTGCACCTACAATAAGGTTAAAACATTGATATATGAAATATATGGCTATTTAATAATTAAATACCTATATTTAATTATTAAGTCTTGATTTAAATAATTGAGATTTAATAAATATTAAATTCAATTAATTATAATTAATTGTTCATAGTTGATTTATTGAATATTACTTTAAGTTGCATGGTTAATTGATTTATTTAATTGAAATATATTCTCATGCATTTTCAATTATGACTTTGTCTTTATATTCTAAAGTTGAGTTATGAATGCTTTAAGAGAAAATTGAAAATAAAGAATTTATTTTCATTATTAATTAGATAATTTACATTCCCTTTAGGGTTTTCACTTTTTGAAAACCTAATTGCTTGGATTATCTATATCTTTGGATTGGAAGCCTTTTTGGAGGTTGTTCAATCAAGGAAAAGGAAAAATCAGGTGATTGGAGTTTTGAGAGAGCTTGCTTGGATTTGTGGATTCTTCTTTCTTGGATTGATGAATTTGTGCTTCTCATTAGTTATTGAGGTAGGATATTCATCTTTTGAATTCTAGCTTTCATATCCCCGTCTTCCATGCATCTGAAAAGCTAGGATCCTTTGTATGATCTTCCTTATTTGGCTATTATGTGGTTTATTGATTTGAAATTAAAGAAATGTGTTCTTGGATCAAATTTGTGGTTTCCTCATTGTTTGCATATCAAATCTGTGACTGTGGGCATAAAGGTTTCATTTTTGGGTGTTGAGTGCAAATTGGGCATTAGGGTTTTCATGTGGAAGAATTCTATTTTCAAATTTTCCTTAGGATTTCAAATTGAGGGAAAAGTCTTCTTTGGATGAAAATTTGTTATTGTGTGAAAACTTGCTTGAAACCCTCAGATCTTTGTTTGTCTCACCTTGAAAAATAGAAAACTTGCCTTCATTAGGTGCATGTCAAAACTGGGATCAGATTTGCAAGAAAACAAGTTAAAGGAGTTAATTTGCATGCTTTAATGAAAGAAAACTCTTCTTGAAAAAAAAATATAGAAATCATTATTATATGAGAAATTCTTCTGGTTTTTATCAATTTGCATGTAGAAGAAAGAAAATCCCTCTCCATGTTATTTAGAACTTTTGTTGAAAAAAAAATGTCTATTATATTTAAAAATAGCTTAATCAATTTGCCTTTGAAAAGGAATATTATTATTTTAATATTGTAGAAAAATTATTTTTTGAAAAAAAGGGGTGGCTGCTATTTTAATACAGTCTGGTGTGATTTTTTTTTAAATAATTTTTTTTAAAAATAAAGAAATAAACAAAAAGTTTATTGTTTAAAAAAGGGTTTTTTTAAAAATTAATATAAATTAAAGTGAAGGGAGGTGGGTGGCGGGAGTAACTGCACCCCCTCCCCACGCTGGTTATTTCCACCACGGTGGAGGCCGCAAGGCCATGGGGCCTGCGAACCACTGTGGAACTCCACGGTGGAGACCGTAGGTTACCCATGGGGGGGCCTGCGGGTTCTCCACGCTGCGGGGGTTCCCTTTTAGGGGCCCGCGAGGAGATATGGGTGGGGCTGAGATGCTCTCAATGAAATTAAAATTTATTTTATTTTTATTTGTTTTAAATTAACTTTTATTTTAATTAATGTAAATTTAGTTTACTTTATATTTAATTTAAATTAACTTTAGTTTATTTTATATTCTAGTTTAATTTTATTTAATTTTAATTAAAATTTTAAAATGTAGTTTTATCTATTAATTAACTTTAATTTAATTAATAAATATAAGGTGTATTAAAGTATTTTCTTTATATTATTGGATATATGAGGATTTATTATATAAATCATATTCAGTTGTTTTGCTTAAAGGATTTTTTTAATGATTTTTAAATCAGTGTTATTAAGTTGATTTACGATGTAGAAATTATTATATATATTAGTTCCTTTTATCAAATTGATTAGTAATAGGGTTAACATCGGAAGGTTAAATATTGATGTTATTTTGACCACCTTTGCATGATGTAATTATAGTCGAATTATTTACTAATTATTGTTTAGCTTAATTTATATATGTGGGACTTTATAAATTAATCTATAAGAGCTTAAATTTGCTTTTTCTCGGGGAAATTAATTATAGTTGTGTTAGTAATTTTAATAGATAAATGAATTTGCATAATATGTGATTATAAATTTGTTTATCATTGTGTTTCTCTATGTACAGCTAGATTTGATAGAGATCATTCTGGTGATGTGTATATCACTATGTATTGACTATTTTTCTCTAAAATTGTGTCATTCATGCCATGATGTGTTTTGGGGTGAATGTGGAACTGAGTTGTTTATTCTGTTCTGTTATGGGATTCTGTCATTTTGGGACTTGATTCTGCAAGGAGTCTCGTGAGTGATTACAGTGCATGTTTCCTATAATGTTATGTTGGTTCAATTGTCCTTCCTAAACCTGGTGTCACTGAACTTCTTTTATATGATCTTTTGAGAGTTTCCGCATGTTGTTATGGTTAATGGAGAACCAGTAGTTCCTATATGGGTAGGAACTAGGTTATGAGTTTTATGAGATTATATTTGACCTTGAGCTTAGGGAGTGGTTAGTTAGGTACATCTTAGGGGATTGGCTTACAATAGGATTCTGGAGCCCAAAGAGGCCAGTCCAGGGTGACCTATCATAAGCTATTAATAAGTGATAATGTAATAATAAAACTTGGGGTTAGCATTAAATACAAGATTTCTCATGATGCCTTGCTTATGCTTTGAGTGCTAGTATAGACTAAGGATAAGAATGAGTTGATACCTAGAGAGTAGGTATAGTTAGATTCCTCATCTTTGTGAGAGGGTATTCTCACTCCGCATGAGTCATGTTGAGAGTTTCGGGGTCCAGAGAGGCCAGTCCAAGGTAACTCAAGTGATTTACCATGTGATGACACTCCCATAGAATGTAGCCTAAGTCTCCTCCATAGGTCTTGCTTTACCTTTTATGGTTATGGTTTTGGCATTTGGCTTTTTGCTTCCTGTGGTTGGTTCATGTTAGTGTTTTGGTTAATTTATGTATGTCCTTTATCTTTGGATGGTGTACCTTTGTGTATTGACCTTGGATCTCCAGTGTGCCTTGATCTTTCATATCCTTATACTTCTTTTGTCTTTCTAGATTGTGTACCCATGTGTGAGCCTGATGTTATCTCCTCAGCACGGTGGGAGTGGACCTTTGGTTCCACGCACATGGGTGGTAGTGATTCTTATTACCATTGAGATCCGATAGTTCTTCTTCATGCTTGGATGATCCTTGTTGTAGTTCAACCTTCATATTCTTCCTATTCTTTTGGAGACTTGTGAAGTTTCATGAGTTGTATATTTTTAACCATATGTGTATATTGGTTGACATCCTTTCAAAGGATGTATTGTATGGTTATGTATTATTGTATACCCTGCGACTTGTGCAGTGGATGTTGAGTTGGTTGTATACCTTGGGTATCAAATGTATATGTGGTCTTATTATATGAGATGTATATTATTGGATTCATTTGTGTTATCCTTTATGTTAGCTCTTTATAGTTGTTCTTGTACATTATTTTCTTAAGTAATTCTATGTCAAGGAACCCTCGAGAATTGTTATCTATGTTCGAGTTGTACTTATGTGTATGTCATGTATCTCATTACATTGCTTCCGCATTGTTATCATTATTATTTGTAAACTTAGTGTCATGTTTAGGTTAGTTCTCCTAGGTTCCCTAACGGGGCATTACACTTGGTATCAGAGCACACATTTCTACACTGGGAGCTCTGGGAAAATTGTGTACCCATTAGATGGTTAGTAGTGCATGTTAGCACACATCTCCTTGTATCTTTAGAGTCATTTTTTGTGATCTCTTATTCTTGTATGTGGTTATTCCCACTTGATTTGGGAGTGATGTTTAGTCTTGGTTGTTATAGGTGGATACCTACCGAGGCTTGAATTGTGCTAGGATCTGTGATTGAAACTCTAGGGTCTCTAGTCTTATCGTTGCTCATGAAGTTTGTAATCATCTATTGGAGTGTTTTGATAGTGAGCAGATGGCTTGCTTCTTGTGGGCTTGTGTGGTTTGTATGTATGAAGACTTGGTGATGTTCATTTGACTTCCTCCTCCGTTATAGCATGATAGTTGATGTATGTAATATGTTGTGGTGATGGAGTCCTAGTTTGAAGAACTCCTTATTGCTTGTTTTATTTCTCTTTGAGTGACTTGTGATTTCTCTTGAGTGACCTATTTCTTTTCCCTATGAGTGTGATGTTATTGATCGTGTATGATTAGACTTGCATGTTGTATTGAATTGACTTAAATTGAGTTATATGAACTGTATTGTTTGAGTGTTGTAAATCAGCTTGAGGAATATGATTGATTATGAAAATTGTAAAGTAAATTCTTGTTTTTTCAATACATTGTGCATTGTTAAGAAATATATATCATTCATTAGGAGTGCATTAACATATTTAGAGTTGTACCTCATTATTATAGATTGATTGGGTAAGGACCTAAGTCCCCAAGTAAAAGTATGCATTACATCCATAGTAGAACTCTTAACCTATTTGTATCATTTTGCAAATGATTGATTAAATGTTAATGTTAGTAACATAGTAGAATATATAATTGCATGAAGTTGCATAAAGATGATGTTAGAAATATAAAAATTGTCCTCCTTGAGTGATTGTGTGCATACTCTAACGCATCTAGCATGAAAGATCCTGGATTTCGTGAAGTGACTACTCCCTTGAGTGTGGCTACTCCTAGTCACATTGTTATGTGAAATGTTTATATTTTAATTATTCATTTTGGTTGATTGGTATCTTGTTGTGTTGTATGTGGTCAACATTAAATTCTTTTGAATTTTCTTATGACTGGATTAGTCACCCTATCTCTTTTCATTATCTAGTTTGTGGCATTAATCACATTGGATTTATTGTTGGAATTGTGCACTTTTATGATTTAATGTTGAACTTTGGAAGTTCTTCCACTTGGATTTTCCTTTGAATTTTTAAGGTGGCTATTCTGAATATTTTTTATTGTTGACCATGTTTTGTGATAAGGACTATTTCTATCATGTTCAAAGTGGACCCCTGTGTTAGGAATAAGGTGTCTCAACCTTGTATATTTCCTTACATTTAATATTATTTATTTTGTATTTAATTGTTTGTAAATAATGTATTTAAGTTTGATATCCTTTATGTCATTTAGTTGAGTGAACATGTGTTTACACTCCACTTGGAAGATGACAAGGATGATCAAACTTGCTTTAGGTGAATAGAGGTTATTTGCCAAATGTTGGCACTTTGGACAATGTGCAAGGTAATCATGACTGAAACGGTTATGACGGATTCCTATGAAGGTCATTAATATTTGTAAGAGCTAATTGTGAAAGATTCGATGACAGGTGAAGACATGTAAGACATGTGGCAACTGATTATGTTGAGTACTGTACACTCTTCTGCAATGCATGGGGTTCAGCATTTGGAGTTCCTATTTTCCAGAGAATGGTAAAACCCTAATACGGTTATCTTTGGAAGTTGCCCTAAAATGGGAAGTGCATGATATAAGCGTTTCTGGGTTGCAAATCATAGAGTGAAGTTAGTGTATTGTTGGAATGTTGTTATGCTACTGGATTTTTCTTCAAGCATTGATTATCTCCTGAAAGAACTTGCATTGCAAGTGTATTGTAAACAACAATAGTTTTGATTAATACATTGTGCAGGTTTTGGAGTGCTGGGGATTTTTACCGAAAGGTTTTCCCCAGGGTAAATCATTGTGTCGTTCTCATTTTTCTATGCATGCATGTTATTGTGTTATCATTTTTTAATTGATAAGGGTTAAATCTAAATTTGCATGATCCTCTTTTCGGGAGTTTAGCGTAGGGAACTATTTTTTGCACACTTAGTTTCCTTTCACCCTGATAGTATGTATAAGGGAGGACATCATAGAGATTGCACTATAATTGTATGTTATCGGCTTCCAAGAGTAAGCCTAGTTTTAGGGGAGGAGGATGTAATACCTACCCCTTAGTCTGCCTTTCTATTTCAATTGCCAAACTCTTTTAAGCCCTTTCAAGTATGTGTTGGTTGCTTTAGATGGTTTTGAGGATATTCATGTATTGTATTTCATTGTATTGTGGATTCATTACTTAGCGTATTATATCTCCTATTTACATGTGATATATGGTTATTTCATGATGCTTATGAATATTTTAGGATTTCATTTGGATTATGGTTTTCTAACGATACTAACCCTATTTCTGTATGCATATGTTTTGCATTATTGGTTGATGTGTTTGGTATGGTATGGGACAGAATCATAGTTACTTTCTTTGGTGAGATCCACATGATAAACTAGTCTCAACCATTGTTTTCTATATTATATGTATGTATGTTCATCCTTGTGATGACAGGTTTGCAGGTACCAGTCTACGTCTTCCCTGAATTGACAGGAGTCAGCGTGCCCTATCGCAATATCTCAATGGTAAGAGAGGGAGATAATATCAGGTCCAAATCCATACCCTAAACACTTATTTTGTCCTAGAAATGGACAAGAATATGATTGACTACCCTAGTGTTTTAATCCGTCAAGTGACATAGATTCGTGAGCCTGTTTGTGTGTGTTGGGTTTCTGTTTCTGTTATTTTTCTATTTCAGTGGTTT
Source organism: Thuja plicata (assembly GCA_018584345.1). Classification (NCBI taxonomy): domain Eukaryota; kingdom Viridiplantae; phylum Streptophyta; class Pinopsida; order Cupressales; family Cupressaceae; genus Thuja; species Thuja plicata. The sequence continues at coordinate 1,869,715 of MU228352.1, read as the reverse complement.
ATTTGTTTAGATGGGTTTTAGATGGATTAATGATGCTTTTGGATTTATTTATTTAATGGATATTTGTGGTAAATATTAATGTTAATTATTGCACCTTTAATAAGGTTAAAACATTGATATATGAAATATATGGCTATTTAATAATTAAATATTAATTAAATACCTATATTTAATTATTAAGTCTTGATTTAAATAATTGAGATTTAATAAATATTAAATTCAATTAATTGTAATAAACTATGCATAGTTGATTTATTGAATATTACTTTAAGTTGCATGGTTAATTGATTTATTTAATTGAAATATATTCTCATGCATTTTCAATTATGACTTTGTCTTTATATTCTAAAGTTGAGGTATGCATGCTTTCAGTGAAAATTGAAAATAAAGAATTTCTTTTAATTATCAATTAGATAATTTATATTCCCTTTAGGGTTTTCACTTTTTGAAAACCTAATTTTTTGGATTATCTATATCTTTGGATTGGAAGCCTTTTTGGAGGTTGTTTAATCAGGGAGAAGGAGAAATCAAGTGATTGGAGTTTTGAGAGAGCTTGCTTGGATTTGTGGATTCTTCTTGCTTGGATTTGTGGATTTTTCTTGCTTGGATTGGTAAATTTGTGCTTCTCATCAGTTATTGAGGTAGGATCTTCATCTTTTGAATTCTAGCTTTCAGATCTCCATCTTCCATGCATCTGAAAAGGTAGGATCATTTGTTTGATCTTCCTTGTTTGTCTATTATGTGGTTTATTGATTTAAAATTAAAGAAATGTGTTCTTGGATCAAATTTGTGTTTTCCTCCTTGTTTGCATATCAGATCTATGATTATGGGCATAAAGGTTTCATTTTTGGGTGTTGAATACAAATTGGGTATTAGGGTTTTCATGTGGAAGAATTATATTTTCAAATTGTCCTTTGGGTTTCAAATTGAGGGAAAAGTCTTCTTTAGATAAAAAAAAATTATTGTGTGAAAACATGCTTGAAACCCTCAGATTTGTCTTTGTCTCACCTTGAAAAGTAGAAAACTTGCCTTCATCAGGTGCATGTCAAAATTGGGATCAGATCTGCAAGAAAGCAAGTTAAAGGAGTTAATTTGCATGCTTTAATGAAAGAAAATTCTTCTTGGAAAAAATATATAGAAATCATTATTATATTAGAAATTCTTCTTATTTTTATCAATTTGCATGTAGAGAAAGAAAATCCCTCTCCATGTTATTTAGAACTTTTGTTGAAAAAAACTACCTATTATATTTAAAAATAGCTTAATCAATTTGCATTTGAAAAGGAATATTATTATTTTAATATTGTAGAAAAAATATTTTTAAAAAAAAAGGGGTGGCTGCTATTTTAATACAGTCTGGTGTGACTTTTTTTATTAAAAAAAACAATTATAAAAAAAATAAAGCAATAAAAAAAAAATTTATTGTTTAAAAAAAGAGTTTTAAAAAAAAATTAATATAAATTAAAGTGAAGGGAGGTGGGTGGCGGGAGCCACTGCACCCCCTCCCCATGCTGGTTATTTCCACCGCGATGGAGGCCGCAGGGCCGTGGGGCCTGCGGATCACCGTGGAACTCCACGGTGGGGACCGTAGGTTACCCACAGGGGGGCTGCGGGTTCCCGACACCGCGGGGGTTTCCTTTTAGGGGCCTGCGGGGAGATGGGGGTGGGGTTGAGAGCCCCCCCCCCCAATGAAATTAAAATTTATTTTATTTTAATTTTTTTTAAATTAACTTTTATTTTAATTAATGTAAATTTAGTTTACTTTATATTTAATTTAAATTAACTTTAGTTTATTTTATATTCTAGTTTAATTTTATTTATTTTTAATTAAAATTTTAAATTTTAGTTTTATTTATTAATTAAACTTTATTTTAATTAATAAATATAAGGTGTATTAAAGTTTTTTCTTTATATTATTGGATATATGAGGATTTATCATATAAATGATATTCAGTTGTTTTGCTTAAAGGATTTTTTTAATGATTTTTAAATCAGTATTATTAAGTTGATTTACGATGTAGAAATTATTATATATATGATTTCCTTTTATCAAATTGATTAGTAATAGGGTTAACATGAGAAGATTAAATATTGATGTTATTTTGACCACCTTTGCATGATGTAATTATAGTCGAATTATTTAGTAATTATTTTTTAGCTTAATTTATATATGTGGAACTTTATAAATTAATTTATAGGAGCTTAAATTTGCTTTATCTTGGGAAAATTAATTATAGTTGTGTTAGTAATTTTAAGAGATAAATGAATTTGCATAATATGTGATTATAAATTTGTTTATCATTGTGTTTCGCTATGTATAGTTGGATTTGATTTAGATCCATTCTGATGATGTGTATATCACTATGTATTGATTGTTTCTCTCTAAAATTGTGTCATTCATACCATGATGTGTTTTGGGGTGAATATGGAAATGAGTTTTTTTATTCTGTTCTGTAACAGGATTCTGTAATTTTGGGACTTGATTCTACATGGTGTCTTGTGAGTGATTCCAGTGCATGTTTCCTATAATGTTATGTTGGTTCGATTGTCCTTCCTGAACCTAGTGTTACTAAACTTCTGTTATATGATCTTTTGAGAGTTTCCTCATGTTGTTATGGTTAATGGAGAATCAGTAGTTCCTATATGGGTAGGAACTAGGTTATGAGTTTTATGAGATTATATTTGACCTTGAGATTAGGGGGTGGTTAGTTAGGTGCATCTTAGGGGAGTGGCTTACAATAGGATTCCGGGGCCCAAAGAGGCTATTCCAGGGTGACCTATCATAAGTTATTAATAAGTGATAATGTAATAATAAAACTTGGGGTTAACATTAAATACAAGATTGATCATGATGCCTCACTTATGCCTTGAGTGCTAGTATAGACTAAGGATAAGAATGAGTTGATACCTAGAGAGTAGTCATCATCTTCGTGAGAGGGTATTCTCGCTCCGCATGAGTTATGTTGAGAGGTCTAGGATTCAGAGAGGTCAATCCAGGGTAACTCAAGTGATGGACCATGTGATGACACTCCCATAGAATGTATCCTAAGTCTCCTCCATAGGTCTTGCTTTACCTTTTACGGTTGTGGTTTTGGCATTTGGCTTTTTGGTTCCAGTGGTTGGTTCATATTGGTGTTTTGGATAATTTACGTATGTCCTTTATCTTTGGATGGTGTACCTTTGTGTATTGACCTTCAATCTCTAGTGTGTCTTGATCTTTCATATCCTTATACTTCTTCTTTAGTTTTTCTGGATTGTGTACCTATGTGTGGGCCTGATGTTATCTCCTCGGCACGGTGGGAATAAACCTTTGGTTCCATGTGGTCAGGTGGTAGTGATTCTTATTACCATTGAGATTTGACAGTTCTTCTTCATACTTAGATGATCCTTGTTGCAGTTCTACCTTCCTATTCTTCCTATTCTTTTGGAGACTTGTGAAGTTTCATGAGTTGTATATTTTTAACCATATGTGTATAGTGGTTGACATCCTTTCAAAGGATGGATTTTATGGTTATGTATTATTTCATACCCTGCAACTTGTGCAGTGGATGTTGATTTAATTGTATACCTTGGGTATCAAATGTATATGTGGGCTTATTATATGAGATGTATATTATTGGATTTATTTGTATTATCCTTTATTTTATCTCTTTATAGTTGTTCTCATAGATTATTTTGCTTAAGTAATTCTATGTCAAGGAACCCTCAAGAATTGTTATCTATGTTTGAGTTGTACTTATGTGTATGTCATGTATCTCATTGCATTGCATTTGCATTGTTATCATTGTTGTTTGTAAATATTTAAAAATAAATTATTTCATTAACTTAGTGTCATGTTTAGGTTAGTTCTCTTGGGTTTCCTGGCAGGGCATTACAATGTCAAACTCAAACATGTCATACAAGATATCATCAACGGAGGCAAGATCAAAATGGAATTACATACATCTAATGAAGATCACATGACATATAATAAACCATTTTCCAACTATGAAAAAGGAGAAGCCTCTAAAGGAAAATGAAATTAGGTCAATTACACCTATTCTCATAACGATAATGTGATAAATATGTTGGGCATAAAGAATGAATCAATCAATGTGATGACTATCAAAGGTGTCAAAGAAAAGTTAGTACATTCAAATGTGATAAAACAAAGCCAAGAACAAGTCACGATTAAAGGATTTAATTCCTAATCCAAACAAGAAACATCATCTAAACCACTTGTTGGCACAATTCCTAAACCATTAACGTCAAGACAAATAGTTCCTACACCTTCTGCTAACTACAACTTGGTGGACCAATTGAAAATAACCTCAACCAAATTTTTATATTTGAGTTATTGAATATCTCTTCAGTGCATAGAGAAGTTCTTGAACAAGCCCTACATTCTTCCAATGTCCCGAAAGACATTGATGTAGAAAAATTCCAGGCAATGGTCAATCACATATCAGCTCCACATTATCTCTCTTTTTTATAAAAGGATGACAAATCTTTTACTATCCCCATAATCAACCCCTTCACATTGAGGTTATAATATACAAAAACCATGTAAAATGTGTATTGATAGATGGAGGTGCATGGTTGAATATATGTACTCTCAATTTGGTCAAAGCATTGGGTCTTTCAAAATCACACAATTGATTCAAGGAGTAAGATAACCATCAAGGCCTATGATGAAGAGGAAAGATCATCCAAAGGACTAGTTGTTTTACCCATAAGAATAAGACCAATTGAGTGAAATGTGATTTGTCAAGTTCTTGATCTAGCATTGGCCTATAACATACTACTAGGAAGACCTTGGATACATTAAATGCAAGAATTTCCATCTACTTATCACCAATGTATCAAATTCCCACACAATGGGGTGGAAGTAACAATTCCTGCATATTCAAGCTACACTTACAACAACATCAAGGCAGATAGTATGGTTCCTCACAATAAGAAAGTTCCAAAAGAGTTCCCAGTTGAAACCTCTAAAGACATGGTAATGAGAATTTTTGGAAAGACATTAAAACTTGAAGAAACTAGCATGGGGGAATACAAATTCGAGACAACCCCATCATTGGCTAACATTCCTATATCTCTGAGATCATATGGGAAACCTTCCCCCTCTTTCACACCTTCTGCATCAAAAGGAAAAGATATTCATGAACCAACTGGCATGGTTAGAACCTCAACTTCTCAAGAGGAATAAAAGGAAGATAAAGCAGTCTTGGCTTAGCTCTATAAAGAGGAAAAGAGAGAAAATGAAGTGAAACATGTTGAGATATCCCCAGAAAAAATATGGAAGAGGTTATGACCTTTTTAAACAAATGTGATATAAAGGGAAGGGACCTTTAGGAGATAAAGTCAAGGGACTCATTGGGCCTATCCATATGGAATAGGGTTGGGTTTCAATAACAAATCAAAACACCCCACCTCAAGATATGGTCCAATCTTTGATAAAGGAAGTGATGAAGAAGAAAAATAAAATGAACTTGTACCTTGGACATATGAAATATTACTGCATATTGGTACTGAGAACCTGAAATACCAAGGAGAACAGTATATACCTACTTTTGGAGAACAACTAGAGAAAAATTTTCCTTTATTGTCACAAACCAATGTTCAAGAAGTAGAGGAGGAAGAAGAAGCTTCCCCAGACATTAAACAAATAGAAGAATTCCATGAAGAAACCCCTCAAGAATGAGAAGAAGACATAAACAAAGAAGAAGAATCAAGTAGCTCAAACACTCTTGAAGAATCATCTCCTTGAATCAAACAACAAGATGTACATCCTAACTAGGGGCAGTTGGTGTCAGTTTCACATGTCCTAGATCTACCACACTTTGATTCGCAAATGGCCAATAGGGTACACCAGATAATATTGTTGAGTTTCTAAATTGATCTGATGACAATATCTCAGACTCACATGATTATAAATGGGATCACATGTCTAATTCTACCATGGATATTGAGGTATATGTAATCCATATATTTTCACCTTTATTGTAAAGGGGAGAGAGTTCTAACACTACCTATAACACAAATGTTGTCACAGAATTGGATGAGGTGGTGATGCCTACAATAATTGATGAAGACAATGACATCTTAATGGGACTATAAGAATTTTAAAAGATACAAGATATGAGTTCCAATATGATAAGAGAAGAAGGAGAAAGCTCAAATGATGAGTCAATAGAGTTAGGTCCATATAATACTAAAAATAGCACTAATAATGATGATTCAAGTCTTAATTCTCTAAGAATTATAGAAGATAACTTAATGGAACATGTCTTGTTAGTTAATAGTCTTGACACTAGTGTGATGCTATCCTTAAAACCCTTTGAATCATTAAACTTCGTAAATCCTAACCTTATTGATTGGACAGACTCAGAACCTACGCCTATCACGAACTTTCCCAATGACTACACTTTGGCCTATTATTTGAATTCTTGTGAACCATATCCCTCTTCCACCAATGCAAGGAGAGTGAATCTCATGGAGGAAGATATCATGTTTCTTAGTCACAAATTGAAAAGTAAAAATAAAAAATAACTGATGGTGAAAACCACGTTGTGACAGTGTCAGATTCTTAAAAAATAAAAATAAAATATTTATCAGATGGTGAAAACCTCTCAGAGGCACCAAAGGATGAGATTCTTGATATCTTCCCTAAGCACTATCAAGAAATATCTTCAGTTTGATCAAACCAACACAGCTAGTCAATTTGGGAACGACAGAAGTTCTTCAATTTGTCCATCTGGTGCAATCCTTATTAAAAGAAGAAAAGACACAGTTCACTAAGTTCCTTAAAGAGAAAAAGATCAACTTTGCATCATATTATACTAATATTCCTGGATTATATCCTGATTTAATAATGCATCACTTATCTATAGCTCCTGGGATAAAACCCATCAAATAGAAAATAAGAAAAATGCACCCACATGTGGCATTGTTGGTAAAAGTGGAGCTAGAGAAACTCTTAAAAGATGGATTCATAAGGGTCATCGCTTATGCAGGATGGATTTCTAATGTAGTCCCAGTTTCTAAAGTAGATAAGTGTATCAGAATTTGCTCAGACTTTAGAGATCTAAACAAATCTTGTCCTAAAGATGACTTCCCACTGTCGAATATTGATATGATTATAGACCTCACGATAGGATATGAAATCTATTCACTCATGGATGGATTTTTAGGCTATAACCAAATAAATATTTCTCTTGAAGACCAAGAAAAGACAACATTTACATGTTCATGGGGAACATTTTGTTGGAACATAATGTCATTTGGGCTAAAGAATGTCAGAGCTACATATCAATGAGCTATGATGACAATATTCCATGACATGATACATAATAACATGGAGGAATATGTGGATGATACCTTAGCCAAGTAAAATATAAGAACAACACACATTGAAGACTTGAGGAAGATACTAGATATAATGGAACAATTTCAACTAAGGCTCAATCCAAAGAAATGTGCATTTAGAGTCCAATCAGGGAAGCTCTTAGGGTTTATTGTATAAGCTAAAGGAATTGAGGTGGACCCAGAAAAATTGAATGAAATAATGGAAATTCCACCCTCTTGTAACATCAGTCAAATGAGGAATCTCCAAGGAAGACTCCAATCAATAAGAAGATTCATTTCTCAACTAGCAGATAGAGCGCAACCTTTCACAAAATTGTTGCATAAAGGAGCAACTTTCAAATGGGATGAACATTGTGAAAATAATTTCAAGGAATTAAAGGACTATCTAGCTAATCCTCCTATTCTAATGGCACCTATTCATGGAAAAAAATTGTCACTCTATATTTCAGCTACGACTACATCACTTGGAGTATTGCTAGCACAAGAGGATGTTAACAAGAAGGAAAGAGAGATTATTATATCAACAGGACATTGGTTTCTTATGAAATCAACTATAGTATCATTGAAAAGGCTTTCTTGATAGTTTTTTTTGCACCTTAGAAGTTAATACACTACATGATTTCTCATACAGTAAAGCTTATTGCAAAGATTGGTCATCTCAAGTACCTCTCGATTAAAACAACATTGACAAGAAGGCTAGCAAAATGGGTCTTAATACTTCGTGAATTTGATATAGAGTATGTAGATAGAAAGACTATTAAAGGAGAGTGTTATCCAATCAACTAGATGATTCACCATTGCAAGAGGCAACACCATTGATTATAGAGTTTCAAGATGAGACAATCATACACTTAACATAACATCCATGGAAGATGTACTTTGAAGGTTCTTTCACTCAACAAGGATCCAGAGAAAGGGTATTGTTTATCACTCCTCAAGGCTACAAGATACCTAAGGCATACAAAATGATGTTTCCATGCACCAATAATATCTCAGAATATGAAGCATTGGTAAACATTCTCAAGCTAGCCATTGAATGGAAAATCATAGAGTTACATGTATATGGTGACTCTCAACTCATCATCAATCAAGTAAATGGAGAATATTAAAAAAAATATGAGAATTTGATGCCTTATAAGCATATGATAGAATATTTTAAGAAGTACTTTGTCTTCATCACATTTCAACAAATTCCAAGAACAAAAAATAGAGTTGTAGATGCGATGGCAATGTTAGCATCCATGTTACAACTGGAGGAACATCAATTCCGCTCTGACTTCTTCGTGGAATAATTATCCTTTCCCACATTTGATTCACCTGAATCCCCAATTATTTGTGCCTTAAATGTCCAAAACCAATCTAAGTATGCCTATATAACTGTCTATCTTATAGATCAAACCTTACCTAATATCATGTCCAGAAATGAAAAACAAGCCTTAATTAGGACAACATCGCATTATGTACTCATCACTACTAAATTATATAGACGAGGTCTTGATAGAACGCTACTTAGGTGTTTAGAAAAAGAAGAGTTTTATTGCACATTAAAAGAGGTCCATGAAGGTATATGTGGATTACATTCGAATGGTTTTCATTAGCTAAGAAACTTCTAAGAGTTGGATACTATTGGCCTACAATGGAGAAAGATGAAATTTAATATGCAAAAACATGTTAAAAAAGAAAAACACATGGAAATCTTATCCATGCTCCAGCTAGAGAACTCATACCATTTATAACACATTGGCCATTCTAGCAATGGGCCTTTGATCTTGTTAGATAAATCTATCCCAATTCTTCAAGTGGGCCCAAATACATCATCACGACCACTAAGTTCACAAAGTGGGTCAAAGCAATGCCGCTAATCAAATCCATTGGAAAACAAGTTGCTATGTTCATCTTGACCTACATCATATGTAGGTACGGGATACCCTCATCTATTGTAACAAACAATGGGGGGCAATTTAAGAACCAAGATATCGAGGACGTTTGTACCCAATTTCAAATTACTCAGCATTGTTCTTCAATCTATTATCCTTAAGGTAATGGACAAGCTGAGGCTTCAAACAAGAACACTCTAAAAATCCTACACATAACTGTGAGTAAGTCTAGCAGAGACTAGCATTTGCAATTAAATCTAGCACTATGGGCCTATAGAACAAGTATCAGAACACCAACAAGAGCCACAACATTTTCTCTAGTCTATGGCGCAGAAGCAGTGTTACCAATTGAAGTATAAATTCCTTCTTTGCAAGTATCTCTTCAAGGTCTTGTCACAGATGAACAATACTACATAGATAGGGTTCACGCACTAGAACTACTGGATGAGCACAAACAAAAAGCATTTGATCACCTAAATGTCTATCAAAAAAGGATGTCAAAAGGGTACAACAAGAAAGTAAAGCCATAACAGTTTCAAGTGGGGGATCTTGTTCTAAGAGAGAATCCTAAGAATAAACCAAACAAAGAACAAAAAGGAAAATTTGAGCCCAATTGGCTTGGGCCTTTTGTTATCATAATAGATTTTGGAAAAGGAGCTTATCAATTATCTACACCTGAAGGAAATTTCCTTGCTAATCCTATCAATACCCTACACTTGAAGTGGTGCTATGCTTGACATCTAGCCGAAGGGTTTGTACAGTGAAATTGATCCTGAGAAAATACCAAAAAAAGAAAAAATTGATCCTAAAGAAAGCCAAAAATAGTGGAAAAGAGAAAATAAAAAATAGTGGAAAAGTCCTAAAAAAGGTATTCTTGGTGAAAACTTGGCAAACAAGCGCCTTGATACTAACAAAAAAAGAGAAAAAAGTATAAAAAAATTGCAATACAGAAAAAGTTCCGGTGAAAACCTAGCAAATAGGCATCTTGGTAGCAAAAATAAAAAAAATTTCAGTGGTGAAAACCTGGAAAACATGTGTCACTTGTACTCCCTGCTCCATATATCAATGCACTTCTTTCACCCATCATTCACGATCATATCTTTGTTATTGGTTGAATCTGATTTCCTCACGAATATACTATCCTTGCCTAGGATTTATCTTTATTTGTGTCTTAGGGATAGTCATACTGCACTGGGGGTATCTTTTCTAGCATGGTTGGTCAGCATTTGTTGGTTGCTAGGTTGTCCTTGTCTAGGAAGGTTTGCCGCTACAAACTATATATTTTAATGCTTGAATAAAAACATCACTACCAAAAACAAAAGGTGTTTCTTAAACACCACCTCCCTATAACTGACATCATACTAGTTATTCTCAACACTTTAATCAAACAATGTTTCTCAACACTACATTGGATTGCAATTGCTGATATTGTTTATCTTACTAACTCAGACACAAAAATTCATTGTTAAAATCCAAGTTGCAATTGATGATTTGTCTACGATGATTGAAAAATGAATCAAAGGTGTTCCTAAACACCACATTAACTCATCTAGACTGATCTTGATTTGATCATGATTCTTTTCATGTTCCAATGATGTTTCAAACTAGGGACATATAAATAGTTATGAATTTTCTTTCTCTGATTATCAATTGTTTCTTGTTATGTTTTTCGAGTTACTCCATGATGTTTGTTAAATGAAAAAGAGTCACAAGGATAGGGGGCATAATTTTTTCTTGGTTTTCTATGCATGGTGATTGTTTCAATGATCCTATAAATTTCAAATAATTTGGATGTTTATGATAAAAGCTTCCAACATGAGTGGATAGCTGCATATATCTCAATCCTTTTTATGTGTAAGCTATGGTGAGGTTGAAGCAATTTTCTTGTTTGTTTCTAATCAAATTCTAAAGTAAGGTGTACGACAAATTATGTACCCAAGGATATGAACATTAAAGTTCATTGTGGGTTACATATCCTATATTACACATGAACAGAAGATGAATCTTAAAGAAAAAGGAGATAACTGACAAGTCATCCTGGCCTCTATACCTTGATGCTTAGGTTTATTTTCAACATTGCATCTAATAAAAATAATATTCATACTTTCATGATACTTTCTTGGTATCATTGATAGTTGTACTAACTAATGATGTCTATTACAAAAACACCCTATGATGATAAAATGCTAAAATGTAAAAAGATCAGTGACAGTCCTAGAAGTCTGCATTTTGTTTCACTTAAGTTTGCTTGATTCATTTAAAAAACATAAGTAAGCTCAAAATGATTTCCTGGTTCATTGAAATTCCAAGTTGACTACATAATCTATGTTACTGATACATTCATGTCGTTTCATATTCATTGCATTCATTTTGCATTCATAATGGGAAAAGAGGAAAATACAAAAACAAAGCATTTGA
>MU228352.1:1828915-1838959 GCA_018584345.1 Thuja plicata | reverse complement strand
TAGATAACACATGACACAAGATATGATATCGCAGAAAACTCCTGTTAAGGAAGTAAAAACTGCGGTGGGGATTGTTACCCACAAACTTCACTATCTGTAGATAAGAAGGGGCTGGTTAAGGCTTACAATTTGGTCACTTTTGATGACCTACCCTATTAGGAGTATTATAGTGGAGACCTGTTAAGATCTACTTCATTTGAATCTTTAGCAACACTGTTAAGTGTGCACTCTGTTAAGATATTTGGAAAGAATGATTAATTCCACCTTCTACAAAAGGATTTTAGATGTGATGCACTTGTTAGAATGCAACTACATAAGTCTTTGATCTGATGATAAATGCAATCTTCAATTTTTGATAAAAGATCCTATAAAGCTTCATACATATTTGTAATCATCCTTCCATGATTGAATAATACCTTTATCTGCTCGTCGGTAGCCTCTGTGTGTTCTTGAAAACTGATGTACTTTATTTATGATCTTTGCATGAATTCTGCCTTCTACTCTTTAGATGCTCTTCATGGCTATCATTCATAAAAAATTCATGTTACTCACAATTGAGTATGAACATCTATTTATACTAGTTTAGGTTCAATTCTTGATTCATGCATCGCAAGTTAACTCTAGATCCAAGGTATACAACTTGACCTTGATCTTTAGTTAGATATGCTTTAGATCCTTTAGGATGCTTTAAATAATTTACATAAAGCTTGCATGACCATCAAATTATGATTTAAAATAAAATAGAACTCTATAAATAGAATTACATTGCTTTATCTGTCATGTAAAACTCAGATCCACAATTTGCAGGTTCTTGATCTGTCTGTCAGTTTTGATGGTCAGTTTTCTTGGTCGTCGGTGTTCCTTTCTTGAACTTGTCATTGGGTATGCCTTTTCTGTTCCTGTCAGGTTAGTTCTAAAAATTGTGTCGCCGATAATGCTTGTAGTCTCCGGTGAATCTTGTGGTAGCCGGTGATGCTTGTGGTCGTCGGTGATGCTTTTCACTTTTATAAATAGCATTTTTCTCAAAATCTTTGTTCTGTCGGGTATGCTTACATTTCACCGGTACTGCTTGTGGTTCACTGGTAATGCTTGTTGTCTTCCGGTAATGCTTTCTGTCTGTGTTTTTCAGTGAGTATACTAATGGAAAAATAATGTCACCAACTATTACCTCAGTAGAATTCCCTGATGAGCATATATTTGCAATCAAACAAGATGATACTTGGGAATTATGTTTTGATGGTTCTAAGTGCAAGACAGGTTCTTTGGTGGGCATTATCTTGATCCCTCCTACTAAGAAACCAATCCCTATGTCATATAAATTAACTTTTCCTTGTACTAACAACATTGCGAAATATGAAGCTCTTATAGCTGGTTTACGAGCAGCTTTATCCCTTCATATTAAAAATTTAGAAATTTATGGGGATTCACAATTGATTGTGGAAAAAATCAAAGGAGGTTATCAAAAAGAGTGATAAGATGGCACAATATTGAGATGTGGCTCTGGTTATTCTTTCACAATTTTCTTCTTACACAATTCAAACTTTACCTAGGAAAGATAATCGACATGCAGACGCTATGGCAAGCGCGGCTTCTTTGGTTTTCCTTGAGAACAACAAGGAAGACTTTCAATTTACTATACACACTCTTAAATTCCCTACAATTTCTAATAGGGTTACCGTGGATTGTTGTAATTTTCATTTAAATGAATGGTATTCACATATCTTTCATTTTCTGAAAGATAATACTTTTCCAGAATCAGCAATAAGGAACACATGTAATCGTATTAGAAAGCTTGCAGCCCGCTATATCATTTTAGGGGAAACACTTTATAAATATTCTTACAATGGTTTACTATTAAGATGTCTTAACAAGACTGAAGTACCTATAGCTTTAGCAGAAGCTCACTCTGGTTCTTGTGGAGGACATTTGGTGGGAAATCTTTAGTTAATAAACTCCTCAGAATGGGATACTACTGGAAAACAATGGAACAAGATTCCTTTACATTTGTCAAAAAGTGTCCTCAGTGTTAACAACATGGTAATTTAATTCATGCTCCTTCTCGTGAGCTTCGTAATCAAGTTGCTCCGTGGCCTTTTAGCATTTGGGGTTTTGACCTTATTGGAAAAATCTCACCGGCTTCTTCTCAAGGACATACGTACATTCTCATAGCTACGGATTACTTTACAAAATGGGTAGAAGCTATTCCTCTTCATTCTACTACTACAGATGTTATTTGTGATTTCATCCTTAACCATATTATAGCACGATTCGGTATTCCTTCAACGATAGTTTCAGATAATGATACATCTTTTAAGAACAAAGAAGTCACAAAATTCATGGAGAAATATTGTATACAACATAGATTTTCTACTCCCTACTACCCTCAATCTAATGGTCAAGCTAAGGCATCGGATAAGGTTATTGAACAAATATTAAAGAAAATAGTTAACAAACATGCAAAAGATTGGCATACCCAACTTACTTATGCCTTGTGGGCTTATCGAACCAGTTTTTGTACGACCACTGGCACTTCACCTTATAATCTTGTTTATGGGACTGAAGCTATCATGCCTTTGGAATTAGAAATACCATCCTTGTGTGTTTCATTTCATGGGATCATTGACAAAGATACTTTCCGGGAACAACGATTACAAGAATTGGAGATGTTAGATGAACAACGAATAAATTCTTTGGAACACATTAAGGCCTATCATAAATCACTCCACAAACAATATAATCACAAATTGATTGAACGGTCATTCGTGGTAGGTGATTTAGTCTTATATGAGAACCAAAGAAATGTGAATGCTTTACCGGGTGAAAAAGGAAAATTTAGTCCAAATTGGCTTGGACCCTATGTGGTAATTGAGGACTTTACTTCAGGTGCTTATAAAATTGCTGATATGAATGGCGTTCCTCTTAGGGAACCTACTAATATCATGCATCTCAAACATTATTATCCCTAATCATTCATTTTCTTCTTTATGCATGAATGTGTTCCTTATAGAATAATTATTTTATAAGTTATATAACTTAGAATGCATCCATACATATTTTTCCTTTCCTCTTTCTTTTTAAGTTTTGTGCATTGATGAAAGTAAAAAGTAATCAACCATAGAAATAATTGTTCCAAAAATAAATTTTTCTTCATAAATAAACTTTTTTTGAGTTTGATACATATGTGGTACAGATGCCATATCTATCAATCTCTATCACGATGCTCTGAAGGACGGTGACTCCCAGCTCTCTCAGATCTGTGATGTGAGGCTAAGGATATTGGAATGCTAGTCCATGTGTGACTCCTCGATATGCTAATCTCATGGATCTGCTCCTGAGCTCTCTGCATGTCACCCATCAGTTTCTCTTCTCTTTCCTTGCATAACCTCAACTCTCATTGTACACATAGGAAGATATCTGCATGTCTTTCAGGATCCCTTTGTCCTACAAGGGACTCTCTCTCGCTAGCTAGCAGTCGGTAGGATATACATGTATCCTTCATAACCTCAGATAGAAAACTCCTCCACTCTGCTATGCTCCTTGCAAAATTCAAACATAAAACTTATTAATTTCTTCTTCCAAACAAAATCTTTATTCAAAAAAATTCTAAAGCTATATAATACCTGGATCTCTGGCCTGGGCATCACTAAAGGATCTAGATGGTGGGGTCATGGAGTGCCTACTCTCTCCTCACTCACTCTATCTAGGCCTCGGTGGTGGTGTCTCTGTGTGCGCTTGAGGAGGTCGCTGTGATCTCAAGGGAGCAACATAGACTGCCTCATCACCGGTCCCTGTACCATAGCCTGGGGGCATCTCCTTTGCTCTCTCCTCTACTCTCTCCTCCTCCATAGGATCTCCCTCAAAGGGAGGCTCCTCCTCATCTCTTTGATCCTCCTCCTCCTCTCCTACTAGTATGTCATCTCCTTGATGGTTCCTCTCTGAAGGACCTGGATCACCTGTGGGGTGGTCATTGGGGAAGATAGGATGGGTCTCCTGTAAATTCCAATATCTAATATACTCTCTGCTAACACCGGCATAGGATATCTCAGCAGCTACCTCTATATCCTCGATCTCATCTATATCACTATCCACAATATCAGCTAGTGTAGGTCGACGTATGGCACAGGTCTCTGATAGTATCTCTTCGGATATGCATACCGAGGTACTGTCCGAGGGACTCCCTGCATCAAACCAAACTGTCTCATCACCCTATCATAATAATACGGCATCACAACATGATTGGTAGGACCTTCTAGAAGCTTACACTACTGTGAGTGTCTCAATTGATGTCGGGTGTCTGGCCCCTCTATCATCTGACAATAAGGTCTCCATATCACATCTAGACCTGGTATACAGTCAAAGCATACCCTCCAAAAGAGGATATCTCTATGTTGCCAAACATCTGCTAGCGGATATGCAAAGGCTCTCAGTGTGCTTGCATCTATCATCGCAGGAGTACCTTGTGGTCGTGTACATGTGTAATGCTCAAACATCCAAACCTGTAGCAAGGTGCACAATGTAAGACTCTCCCGTTGATATCTCACCAACTGACTCAACTCATGATAAAGATGTGCCAACATGTTGTGGCCCCATGAGACAATGATCCTGTCACTCTCCATCCTACGTACGAGATGGGTGAATGGTGCTAAAAATATTGTACCCTTTGTGTTGGGCACTACAACCAAAGCAAGTATACATAGCATCACTCTTCATACCAAAGGTGTCAGACCTGCTAGTATGGATACCAATGATATCTTATCTGATTGGGTCAGGGTCGACCTTCCCTATAAAAACATGAAATTTTCAATCACAAGCACTAAAAATAGGAACTTACCTCGGGCAGTGGTTGTCTCCTGACTAGGTGCTCCCTCAACACCTCCATGCGACTCGCTCGAAATTCCTCTCTCTTCGGCATCCTATCTCCTTCCCCAAACTCTGCAAATGGTAAGAATGAGGTGGTAAGTGTCTCTTTCTCCTATTTATAGATAGTAAATTAGGGTTTTACTAGGGTTTCATTTGAAATTATTTAGGTTAAATTTGAATTTTTCCTTTATATGCATTTAGATAGACATCTATTCTTTTCATCATAACTTGAGTTCGCTAGCTCTGTTTTCAGTGTCGTCAGAGGTGTTGGAATCATGATTTAGATACCTAACCTCTTAAATCATTTTAGGAAGGTTTAGTACCCTTATAACTAGTTTAGGAAAGGAATTTTTCAACAAATTTCATTTTCAATGTATAGAAATCACCTTATCACCCTATTTCACCTTCCGTAAATTAGTAAGCCAAATCAGGGGGGCATAAGGGGCTCTATATACTTCTCAAGATCATCATATTAATACTTAGGTGCTCTTTGGACTTTCATTAACCTTGTGTGCTGCAGGTTGCAGATACTAATGGTTTCTTGCAGATCTTTGCATTGAGGACTTGGTTATATCCTTTTTATACTTTATGATGTTTTCTTACTTTAGCTTGCATATTCATGTAGCATAATACCTAAGATAAAGTGGGGGCTAAATGTATCATCTTAAAATGGAAGCACTTCCATTTTGATAGGTTTAGCACCCTTATTTAGTATGTTTGCATATTAGGTCTGCATATGTGCTTGATTATACATGTGTAGGTGAAATTAGGGTTAGGATCTAGTGGATCCTCCTAGATTTCATTTTCTATGACTCTTCTTTTAAGGTAGGACCTATGTATTGGTCCTCCTGAGCTTCATCTTACTCTCTCTCTGGGCCTCTAGGCCTTCTTAAACATTCTGGTATATTCCCCCACCTTCCTAGGTCTTCGGCTGACCTGGGAACCTCTCAGCAACTATCTGGTGACCTGCCTGAAACCTTAGGTCAGGGTCAAGGTTGACCTTGACCTAGGTCAGGGTCAATTTTGACCCTGACCTAGGTTAAGGGTGAGGTCGACATAGACCTATGTCAGGTGTTGGTCCCCGCTTTCAAATCTGGAACTTATCGGGGTCTGAAACTTAAAATAGGTCCCTGAGTCGAGATGCGCAAGTGTTTTCTCTGATATTTGAATTAATACATCTCCTCCTTGGTTGGTGATTATGATTGGACCATGATTCAAGGTATAACTTGGATTAGGATCCCTTACATTTCCTTAGGAGACCTATGTTGAGATTTCTATATAAACACTCTTTTGCCTTCATTTGATCATGAAATGAAATCGAGAGATGACATGATGAAATGATGATGCAAACAAGAAAGAGGATGATATAGAAGGACAAGCTAGGTGTACATATCATCATCTTCTATCAAGCATTTTGGAGGATAATCTATGGTAGATCTTCATTGAAGCAAGAAGGCTCTCTCTTTAGATCTACTATTCTCACCATTCAAGCATTCAAAGGACATTACCATTGGGTAGCAATTATGGATTGTGAGTTGATAGGAATAATTTAGCCTTGGGGGCTTGGTATGCTTTCTTTGTCATATTAAAATCTATGCAATTTCTTTCTCATTTCCATGTTATGTTAGGATTGTTAATCTAGAAGATTAGATCTTGATATTGCATGTTTAAAAGCTCTTTTCAAAAGATCAATACACACACACATTACATTCTATATTTGGCTATTCGTGGAGGTGGAAATCACCAAAATGAGGGTTTGACTAAGGCAAAACCCTATATAGCCACCCCAAAATCCCTCTTTTCAGATATTTTGCAGGTGTTGTTTTCGGGAGTTACAGGTGCAGGACAGCAGATTTGAGACTAGATTTGGATACCCTTTTCAGCAAACATTCAAGATCTGCAAAAAAAATTATGTCGACACTGTGCAGGTCAGGGCCAACATTATTGGGTCAGGGGTGACATTTGTGGGTCAAGGTTGACCTTTTTTATAAGACGACATCAAAACAGAAAAAGATTTATGGGTTTATTCGTCTCTGCATTTCGGTTCAAGATCAACTGTCAGATTTTCTAGAAACTCAATACAAACATCAAAAAATGAGTTTTTCCAGATCTGTTATGATATGAGGTAGGTATCTATCCCACTATTCTTTACATATTCCTTTCAATCATTTTTATCATAATAATTAAGTGTAAGAAACTAAAATTGGCCTTAGGATTTCTCTCTCATCTCGTTATGCAAATCTTATTGAAGCAATCCTTTATGAGCCAAATTTTATATATTACAATTTCTAACCATTGATGCAATGACATATTGAAGTTTTTTGTTATAGCTTGTAGGTACATAATTCACACACACAATACCTAATTAATGGATTCCAATTATGCTTTTATAAACTGATTCACCATCATGAGGAGGCAACCTGCCAATTTTTTAATGAAAAATGTCCATCTTCTACCACATGCCAAATTCTTCTTTTAGAACTAATCTCATGATGTCCTTTGAAAAGGACCTTTATTCCATACTATGTGGGCCTAAACCATTTGATCCTTAAAGGTACATTTTTGACATATGTCACATAGGTAGGAACCCTTAGAAATGGTTTCGCAATGGACCTCTTCCATTTTTTCATGTCGTCACATGTCCACGTTGTGAGTATGTCAAGGAGTGAAGGCTTTAAAACTTCAAATATGCACTCAAGATTGCCACTTATCCATGGTCATGGAGGAAAAATGGAAGCCCTGACATTGAAATCATTCTTTTTAGCTAGGGAAGTTGACTCCTATAGAAACATCTACAGATATGAATGTGGAGCCTATATCAAATTTAAAAATAAAGAGGGAAATAGGTTAGTTTTTTAGAAGCAAAATTAAAAAAAATTTGGAAACATTTAAAAACTCAAAAGGTGAGGTTATTTTATAAGGGTTTTGAATGTGTAAGAAATGTTGATATTGTTAGACTAAACCAAGGGTTTCAAAACATAATTGTATTTGAGTGGTCATGATTTCACCCATGATTTTCATCAAATATGTGGTAAAGATAGAAGTATGCATAAAAGAGCCATGGTAAATTCAGAAAAATAGTATTGATAACTGAGTGAGTGTAAGAGGTAGAAGGTGGGTTGGATGATGGATTTAAATACATAAAGATTCATTTGATGTGATTTACTATATATTTAAATAATTATGATGAGCTAACTTATTCGAAACAAATTGTTTGGTGGAAGAATGACTATAGAATAAATTTAAAGATTTATGACGACAATGAAATCCATGCTATTTTAGTGGTATCTAAAATCATGTCATAGTGCTTGAGCATTTGTTGGAGAAATTTTAGGGTGTAAGTATAAATTCTTGAGTCATGAAGAAATGGGGAGACAAGGATATATTTAATTTATTAAGCATCTATAAGAACCCCTACTAATTTTGAACTATTTTCTCAATTTTTAGATGTTTGCCAATTCATCAAACACTTGGAAAATGATCTGTTGTACTCTAATTTTCTAATTACTATTAATATTTTGGGGTATTTATTCATTGCACAATCAAATAGGAATGCATAGAAAATGATAGACAATATTGCATAAAATTTTGATAATATAATTTCAAAGAATTGATATCACATTAGGTAAAAATCAATTCTAAGTACACTTACTATCAAGTCTGATGCAAATTTTATCAAATTGAATAATCATATGAAAAGTGCATTACATATCTAATATAAATTCGGATTCAATTCCTTAACATACCTGATTTATTTTCTTGTTTGTGTGGACTCTAAATGATGTCAAATGCAACCTGTTGTGGTTGGAATTGGATCTGCAACTCTACTTATGGTGTTTAAAGCAATTTTTATCAAAACTAAAGGTGACTGAAGCCTCTATGTGAGATGGTACGATTAAACCCTATCCTGATATAAAGCCAATATGAGGTCAAGTGAGCCAGAAAACCTTTGCAACTGGAATTTGATATGAACTTGATGAAATCTAATCACAAACTACAAATTATCTCAAACCCTTGTCATCCCAAATGAAGAAAAATTCATCAAAATTAATGTGACCTTAAACCTACAATATGATTCCATAATCATGTCCAAACCCTAGCTGGAACTTCCAAAAATCTACTCAAAATTCTACAAATTAGCTTAATGATGAGCCTTGAGTGAGTATATCTCATAGGTAAAGTTGGGTTTTCGTCCAACCTACGAATTTCCAAGGGTTTTCATCCTCAGAAATGATCGTCACTATCAAACCAACAACTATGGAGAAATATCAAATAACATATATCCCATAAAATATCCCTTGGAGAAGGATGAGGCTCCTTTATAAAGACTTCCCAAACTATTAGTGAGTCTCCACTCTCATTTTGGGATTAAAACTCACTTTTATTTATTTTTCTCTCCAAAAGAAACTTCATGTCATTATTTAAAGTCATCATTATAATAAAGTTTCTTGATTAATTTAAAATCCCCTATTACTCCAAAAATGACCTTTTTATTAATATAATGATAATTTGGCACACAAGGTCCCTGTTTTATGTTCCCAAGATTTAAAAATTCTCATCTTGGTTCCAACTACCTATACCACTAAGGTTCCCATTAGACAATTTTCATTAAAATAGAAACCTTAGTAAATTTAATTAAATTATATCCAATAGTACACCCAACTTGTGGAAATGATAAAAAAGCACCAGAATCAAAATTTGATAGCATAGGAGTGATCCTGATGATGAAAGATGATAAACGAGCCCGATTGGGAAACTTACCAAAAATAGGTGCTCCCTCCTAAAATTTTGGAACCCGAACTAGAAGCACAAAAGAACATTTGATAGCATCATTTAATTCCTCTAAACCACACAAGATCATTGGAAATATCAAAACACCCTGTTGGTGCCCAAAAACACTGAATTGAATTTCCTTTGGACTTGCCAATCCAATGATGAGAAATCCAATTATTTTTGGCCAACTAATGGGAATGATCAATTATGATCCTCTTCCCCTACACTTCTGGCTCTGTGGGACCAAGGTGGGTGAACCTTCACTTGAACAGGATTTTTATAGTAGATAACCTATGTATGGAACTCAAACTTCCGTCTCTCAAAGTATGGCAAGGAACTTGAAATAAATATAACTGAAATCAATATATCATGAACTGTAAACTGAAATACTTTAAGTAATTGAAAGAATGT